>CM032493.1:5091870-5131869 GCA_019059595.1 Marasmia exigua | reverse complement strand
ACTATGGATCCGAAATGGTTCATAAGGGCTTCGTCCACCACTAGGTGTGTACACGATTCACCCTTACTCATACCATTTACAAGTAGGGATGCCATGGTCCTCACTCTTTTCTTCGCTTTATCTCCAATTCGTAATTCCAGCTTCTCTCTGAGGTCATTTGCTGCCTCTGTGGTGGTGGTGACAATCATGTCCTCTTCGACGTTTATTTGGGACATGACCCATGTCGTCTTGCCGCACCCTGGGACTCCGTTGACCCAATCAATGGCAGGTTTTATCCAGTGCTCCGGTTTTCTACCTTCAGACAAATCTCCAGAAATAGTGTTGGCCATTTCCAAAATTTTGTCGTCAAGCATCACCTTGGTGCACTTAGCTACCACTACTAAAGGGTCTCCGGCAGGTGTTCTAAAAGTAATCTTCCCATCCTCTTCCTTTTGGTTTTCGTCCAGATTCACGAAACCACACGACTTGCTGTAGCCTGCCATATAGGACCCCGACATCTCTCCCAGTAGGACTGTAGAGGTGTCGTTGTCGTATATAGCTGCCTCAGCTTCCCTCAGTTTGATTTGCAACATTCTGCCGTTTAGGCCGACTAAACCTCTCCCGTAGGTCGTGATGATCTCTTTGCAGATATCCTCATTGACTTTCCGGGTGGCTCTAGTGACTGCTACAAATTCTATGAAAGCATTGAGCATGTGGTCTTCTGGTTCTACCGCAGGTCGGAGTTCGGGTGGTGTCACTTGTCCCATGTCTGCTCGGGTGCGGTCTTTCGGTGTTGATGGCTCTGGTCCCAACTTTTTTGTGGGGGTCGCCATATTTTCAATCGCAGATTGGAGCGCTGCAATCTCTCTCATCCGTCGCAGCCTTTTCGCTACCACTTCGGGGATTGAACTTATTGCTCTGCTTAGTGTGGAGAGTGCGGATTCCTTTTTTCTCTCCTTTAGGATGTCGCTCTCTTTTGTGCTCGCATCCTGTGAAGCCTCAGCTCTTTCCTGGACAATCCTGTTCTCCAACCGCTCGGACCCGCTGATGTCTGTGCCGACTATCGGATGGTCCCAGCAGTCGGTGGGACGTTCTTCAGGATTTGGCTCTTGAGGTCGCTGTCTAAGATAACTGAGGTTTTGGCCTCTATCCTCGTAGACAATGACTTCATGATGCTTTGAGGCTGCCAGGGCTCCAAGATAATCCTCGGCCATGCCCTTTTCGAGGCTCACGACCATGGCGTCGACACTGATTGTTTTTGAGGGAGCGCGTTCGCTTGTGCCCCTCTCGCCTATCTTTGCCAGCACCTTGCAGGCTTGTTGAAATTCCGTGGTATCAAGTTCTCTGCAGAAGAGTGCGATGGTCTTGTTTTTCCTTCGCACTATCCTGCAGGTCTGCTTTTCCACGGATACCACTTGCAGTTCATTGAACGCTCTACGTTTCATGGTGGTTTTGAAGGTGCTGCCATTAAGAAGCGAGGCTAGGCCCGGCGAGATGCTCACAGTGTTTTTCGCCATAGCCGTGCAGAACGCGATGCCCACTCTTTCGGAATTTGCTTCCATGAAGAGGGCGACACCTCGCAGACGCAAACTGGGCTTTCCTGTCTCTCCCGATTGCAGTAGGTTAAAGGGGCGGTGTGTGATTGTTAGGTGTTGCTGTATTTGTGTAATTTGTGTGTTGGTTGTCGGTGTTGAATGGGTTGTTGTTGTCTGTGCTATTGTAGGGTTGGCCGTAGTTCGTGTGAGAGTCGGGTTGGTTGTAGTCCGTGTGAGAGTCTGGTGGGTGACCGGAGTCGTTCCCAGAGTGCTGTTGCGTTTTGTGGTTATCGAGGCAATTATATCTACGTATTGTAGGAATTTTTGCCTCGTGTCCGCCCGGGCCAATAGGTCTGGCAGCTGGTCTTTTGTAAGCTCCGTCTGAATGTCGCATTCCAAGTGGTATCTAGCCTGTAGGAACCTCGGGCAGTCGAGCAGTATGTGCCACACCGATTCGCTGATGTTCTGGTCGCACTCGCAACCGGGGTCGCTTCTCAGCTTGAACCGGTGCAAATACTCTCTGAATCCACCATGGCCTGTCAGAGTTTGTATCTGGAGCGGGGTCAGTTTCGTTTCTCTCACGATGCGATACGCTTTGGCCACATCTGGGAGGAAGGTCTTCGTCACTGATCCCGTTGTTGAGGTAATGTACCGGTCTTGCCACCTGCATACAGTTTCCTCCCTGATTTTTTTCCTGACATACGATAGTGGAACTTCTGCGTAGTCGGGAGAAGGCTTCTCGGAGTGGGCAGCTGATTTTGCCAACTCGTCAGCCCTTTCATTTCCCTCGGTTCCAACATGAGCTCTGAGCCAGAATAGTCTCACCTGTTTTCCTGAAGCACGGATGTCTGATATGTTCTCCCCAATGGTTTTGGCCAAGGGGTGAAGGAGTTTGGGGTTGGACAGCAACTCCAGCGATGATCGTGAGTCGCTGAGTATGTTGACTGTGTCCCGTTCGCTCTCCTTCGCCTTTAGCACCGCCCTATGGAGAGCATATAGTTCCGACTGGAACACCGTGCAGGTCGGGTCCAGGCTGAAGGTATCGTTGACCTCCTCTTTTCCATTCTCCCACCAAGTCAGGGCCGCTCCTACTTTGCCGGCTATTTTACTGCCGTCGGTGTAGATCTGAGGGCCCTTTATTTTGTGGGTTTCTTGGGTTTGAGGGTCCATGTTCTCCAATAGCTCGTAGTCCACCGTGGTCTTTTTAGCGGGATGGGGAAGGTTGAGGAATTTAACTTTTCCTTCGAGCTTCCTTTCTGGAGGAACATAGTCTGTCGTGATGCCCTTCTTTGCCTTGTACAGGGTTGCGGCCTCTTGTATGCGCAGATCGAGTGGAAGCGTTCCGGAAAGTGCCAGCACTGCCGTCAAGGACGTAGTGCGGTATGCCTTGCAGATTTTTTGCGCAAAGCTTCTCTGGATCGCATCCAACTTCTTCCTGTTCATCTGGAGCTCTGTCGATTGTGACCATGCGCTTGCCCCGTACGTCATTATAGGCTCGATGACTGAGACGTATATAGTTCTCACTATTTCTCCGTTAAGACCCCAACTGACCCTCGCTGCACGCGCTAGTTGTTTGTAGATGTCCGCAGCTTTCTTACATTGAGCGGTAACGTGTGCATTGAAGTTCAAGTTTTTGTCTATGTAGATGCCGAGAAGTTTTATCTTATCAACCAGTGAGATCTGAATTCCGGACATGATTAACCTGGGGAGGCCGAACTTTAGTTTTTTAGTGAGCAGCATTGCGGATGTTTTGTGCGCTGCAAAGTTCAGTTTGTTGATCTTACCCCAGGACACCACTTTGTCCAGAACTTGGTTGATGGGACTCTCCATCTCTGACACTGTTCTACCAGAGAAGACCAGAACTACGTCGTCAGCGAAAGCCTGACAGTGGACTTTTTCTTTGGACAGTGTATCCAGCAGCGGATCCAGAATGAGATTCCAAAAGGTTGGGCCTCCTATGGAGCCTTGCACGCAGCCTTTATTGGTATCTCTCTCGCTGGATGCTCCTGCGTAATTCACCGTCACTTTCCTGTCAGACAGGTATGAGTCCACTATCCTATAGAGGTTTCGGGGGCAATTTTTCTTGATAAGTTGGAGTTTTAGAGCCGGCCACCACGCGTTGTCGAAGGCTCCTTCTATGTCCAATGAGACCAGAATTACAGATTTCCTCTGTGCCTGCTCATTGCGTATGTGGTCCATCAAGTCGTAGAGAGCGTCCTCGGTTCCGCGCTGTGGCATGAAGCCGTATTGGCGCGTGTTGATTGTCGGAAGAAGGTGCCATTGGAGTCTTCCCACCAGTAGTTTTTCGATCGTTTTCCCAAGTACCGATAAGAGTCCTATGGGGCGATACGATTTTGGTTGGGTGTAGTCGTCCTTGCCAGGTTTCCGAAGGATGACGACATGGGCGGTTTTCCACGGCTTGGGGAAGTACTCGATGGCTAAGCATTTGTTTGCGATTGCCATAAATACATCTCGTTCGCTGCGGATTGCCCTTGCGCAGATGTCTGAAGTGAATCCGTCCGCTCCCGGTGCTTTCTTTGGGTTTTGTGTTTTTAGCACAGCCTCCACTTCGGCAACCGTGAACGGGGGGTCGTCACTTCCTAGTCTGCTTTCCTCTGGCGTTCCACTTCTAGTCAGGTCTCGGAGATAAGTATGGTGCAACTGGTCTGTAGATACAGAGTCTCTAGGGTAGAAGGTTTCTGCGAGAAGGTTAGCCGATGCATTCGGACTCAGTGTCTCGCCGTTCGCTCCTTTCAGCAATACGTCCTCCTGTCTACCAGATATGTTCCGTAAGACCCTGTATATTCCATCCCACATACTCTCCCTGTCCTGTTTGGTGCAGAACTCCTTCCAGCTTCTCGTCTGCGCTTCAGAAGCTTTTTCGGCATAGAGTTGTCTCGCTGCCTGATACTCCTGATATACCAGCTCCAGTCGGGGGGGCGCTGCGTTCCTGATGCGTCGCTTTTTACGCAATACATCCCGCTTGAGCTCTTTGATCTCCTCTGTCCACCAAGGTGGGGTTGCCTTGCTCCTCTTTGTGCCAGTTTTGGGAATTGCTCTGTCGCACGCTTCCGTAATGGCTGAGGTATAGTCCCTTATGATGGCCTCCATCTCTTCTCCAGTTTTGACACTATCGATCGCGCCTATTGTGAGGCCTTTTTTTGCTAGGGATTCGTGTAGTTGTCGATCAAAATCAAACCATTTTGCCTTTTTAGTGTTGTACCTTCTGGTTGTGGGGTGTTCTACTTTTTGTAGTTTCTCCCCGACAACCAGTGTGAAGGTGATGGCGTTGTGGTCTGATGTGGTAAGATCTCGATCGACTTTCCACTCTTTTATTTTCCCTAGCAGAGGTGCGCCGCACGCCGTCACGTCCACAAAGCTTGTGCACAGTTTCCCTCCGCGGTACTCTTCGTAGGTCGGGGTGTCTCCGCTGTTTAGGATGTGAAAGTCCATCTCATTTAGGAAGGAACTATAGGCTTCGCCGCGCTGGTTTTCAGATGAGCTGCCCCACCATTGACTCCAGGCGTTGACGTCACCCCCTATGATCACATTTGGGGTGTTCAGGTGTTGGCATATTGCCTTGGTCCTGTCTGTGTACGGCTCTATGGGTTGGTCTCCCTCGTAGTAGATTGACACTACTCCAAGCTTTAGTTTGCCGGCTTCCAGGAGCACCGCGCATTCGGTTTCAGTTACAAGCTGTGGGTCGTGGATGACTCTCAGCTTGTCACTAAAAATTATTATGGCGGCCTTGACTGGTTTTTGCCTGTTCACTGTGCATTGAATTACCCTGGTGCCTGGGAACTGTTTTACTGTTCCTGTGGAGCCCACATAGGGTTCCTGCACCAGAGCTATTGCTGCACCGCGATTTTCCGCAGCTTGGAGTAGCTCTGCTGTGGCCCGTTTGGACTTTCGCAGATTGGCTTGGATGAAGTGAAGCCTTGTCGTGTCGGCCACAGGGGAGATTGAGCCGTTCGTGCTTGAGGTGCCCTTAGCAATACGCTATGCGGGAACGCGCTATATTGTCCCATGTTTGCCATTGCGGGCATCTTGGGTCAAATGCCATGTGTGGGTTGTTTGTGGTGTCTGCTTTGGCCCGTTGACAGTTTTTGCAGTGTGGGTCCTGTTCCTGTGCTCGTGCAGGACAGTTCTGCCAGAAGTGCTCCTCTCCACAGTAACTGCAGAGTTGTGTGCCCTCCTTGCATAGTGTCCTGGTATGTCCGAAGCCCAGGCACTTTGCACATTGAATTAACGGGGACTGGTCCTCCACGATTCTCTTTTCGAGACCTATGTGGACGTATCCTGCCTCCATCAATCTCTTGTGCAGTTGGGGTGACACCTCCACTACCGGATGGCATTGTAGCTGATTCCTCGCCTTCTTCCTGTACTTCACCCGGACGTAGGTCTCGTTGCCCTTAAGGTCCTCGAATAATTTCTTATTCTGCGCCCTCAGATTTGCAATGATATCCTCGTCCTTGTGATAGGCCAGTACATTACGTATCCTGACCTGAGGGTTGTTCGTCGTCGCCTGTTTTACTCGCAACGTCTCATTGGTGTTGATTCGCTCAACCAGTCTCTTGACATCCTCCTCCCTCTCGCAGCTCAGAACAATCTTTCTATCCTTGGCCTTCCTCACCCTGTCCACTCGGACCCCAGTATTTTTAAAATCTAGGGTTCCCCTTATCGCCTCAATGACGTTTTCGCCGGTCTTGGTGGGGTCCGTCGACGTGACGATCACAGCGTGGCTCGGTCGTAGGGTGGGGGGGGCTTTGGCCGCTGCTGCATATGAGGGGTACGCTCTTGTGGCTGGCGGTAGAGGGGAGTTGTTTGCTCGCCTGAGGGAGGAGTTGAAGAACGTCAAGGTCTGATTGAGAGCTTTCGACTGGTTGGCTACCTCCGACACATCAGCTCTGAGAGGGTTTAGAATACTCTCTAGCTGAGTTGCCGTGTCGGTGATTGCCAATTCAGTTGCCAGACCCATCGATGTTGGATTGGGAGCTCCTTGGGTATATGCCACGTCTTTGACCTCACGCACTTCCTCTAGGATCTCGCGGGCTTTACTCATTATAGGTGCTGTCGCCAGGGTCAGGTCCTCCTTAACTTCGGACCTCAACGCAGGTTTGGGACCTTCTAGAAGTGTGCGCACCTCTTTCAGGTCCTCATGCATCGAGTTCAGGCTCTGTCGTATTTCGACAAGGTTTCCGTCCGTCGTTTGTGGGGGCCTTTCCGGGGTCTCGGATCGTTGACTGTTCGATCTACCCTCTTTTGCGTCCAGTTTAAAATAATGAATCTCGTTCGCGAGATCCCCGAGTTTTTTACTGATGTCGGCCAGGGCCGGTCCGGTTTCTGTGTCTGTGCTCGCCGGTTGTAGAGGTTTGGCTATGGTAAGAATTTGCGCTGCGATCGGTTCCGCCTGCTTAGTTTCGAGATGGACTGCCTTCATTGTCTTTTTGACAATTCCTTCCAGTTCGAAATCGAGCCAGCTCTGCACCTGCTGCAGCGCCATCCTTGTTCCGTCTGCCTCTTGAAGCCGTCGTTCATATTCGACTTTCTGCCGGTCTAACTCTTGTCTATGAGAACGCTCCATCCTGACCGCTTCCCTAGCTGCCCTCACTCTCTCTTTCTCCAGGTTTAACCGGTGTCGGTTCCTTGAGTCTGCGAGCGAGAGCACCAGTTCGTTGAGGTTAGAAAGGCACTCAACCGCTATAGCTCTCAAATCCTTTTTCAAGGTCTTCGAGCTCTCTAGTGCCTCTTTCCCCACCTGGTAGTATTCCCGGGCTCTGTCTGTGGCGAGGTCTTTGCACACACCTGTGTGTGCTCCTCCTAGCGGCGGGAGGATACTCTGCCTGCCGGTCTCGCTTTCTACATCTGTCCAGGCGTCGTCGCTTGCGATCTCTGACTCCCAGATTCCCAATTCCCGTAGGTCCTCCTCTACTTCCGAACGTAGGGTTTTGGTGTCCGGGAGCTTTTTTACCCCTTCCTCCCCCTCCTGGTCCACCCTCCGTTCCGGTGTCATAGATAACACAATAGAGTAGTGGTCTCTTTGAGGGAAGGTCTGAACGAGTTCGCAGCTTTCCTCGATTGCTGGCATTTCCGGGGTGGGGGTTTCCTTATGCGTTGAGGTTGTTACTGTAGGTGTATGTATGTATATTTGTTCCTGATCTTTCGGCGGTGATGTCAGGGTCGCGTCCAGCATCGATACGTCGGCCAGTTTTCTGGTATCGTCTACCACTGTCCGCCGTGCCGTAGCCTGCGCGTTTTTCAGCGACACCGCTCGTCTTAGTCCTCCGGTCGCCGTCTTTTTCGATAGGCCTTGCTTGAGTGCGATGGTGCGACAAAGCTCTGTGGGGATCTTTGTTGCCGGTACACTGACTCGCTTCGTGATTCGGCCTGTCTTTTTGGGTTGTTTTTTTGTTTTGTGTGTTGGTGTGTGCCCTGGGAGGGCTTCAGTTTGTGTTGTGTCTGTTGGGCCTTGCGGCCCAGTGTGTTCTTGTTTCCTATTATTTTTGAAAACTGTTCTTGATTGCGTGTGTGTTGGTGTGGTGTGTGATATGTGTGCGGTGTGTGTTTTCTGTGTCATGTGAGTTGTGTCTGGTGTTTGTTGTTTTGAGTCCTGCTCTGTATCGGGTGAAGTGTGGGGAAGTGGGGGAGTTTTAGTAGTTGGTGTGGTTTTAGTGGTTAAGGGTGGTGTGTTGACTGAGGGGAGGGAGGGGCCTGACGGCCCCCCTTTTGTGACCGTCCCAGATGTTATTGGGATAATTGGGTTGAAAAGGGGGGCCGCTCTCCCACTCGCTACCGTAGCGTTGGCGCTAGGATTGGGGGAGACCCGGCTGGGTGCTTGCGTCCAAGCCATCTCAAAATGCCCTACCTCTGAGGTCTCCCTTGGGGGGGGAGAAGTGGGAGGGGTGGTGTTGTTGGGGATGTTGGATGCAGACATAGTGGTGTTAGTTGATGTGTATGTTTTTTGGTTATTAGTGTGTTGGTGTGTGTGTGTTTGTTAGTCTTATTGCTACTTAAGATTACTTAATATTAATTATTATACTACTTAAAAATATTGACTGCCTATACTATGGTGTTAGGAAATTATAGAGGGGTGGTTATTGGAGGGGGTAGGGGTTGGGGTGAGAGGGTTTTGATGTAGCCCGGTGAGAAGGGGAAGGTTCTTGATCCCACGATGAGGTGAGTCCAAGTCCCGTTGTCCTGCTGTAGATGGTTGAGGAATTCCCTGGATTACTTTCGTTGGGGCTGACGATGGTCTTCAGCGCAAGTAATTCACACTCTTCGGGCCGTCGGACGTGTCTTTAGGTTTTAAACCTTTAGGTATCATGGTTAATCCTAAAAAAATTAGATAAACCTATGGTTATATTGTCAATGGATTTAATAGGAATTTTGCCTAAAACTTATTCAGGTCATAAATACATTCTTTCGGTAGTGAAAATTTTTACAAAATATTGTTGGTTGTTCCCCCTTGTCAATGCCACTACGAAGTCAATCTGTAAATTTTTAGAAAAAGAAATATTTTTAAGAAAGAAGGATAGTAGTATGATTGTGTGAAGTATGTTAGGCTGGACCAATGCATGGTGATGAATGCTAGGCTCTTAGTAAATCAAGTAAAGAATCCTCTCATAATTTTTTTATTGAATAAAACAAAAATTTACTTCGTCGAAAGCTTTATCTAGAATAATAAATTTAACAGTCTTGTCATACAGTACAAAAATAACCTTACCCACGTTCTTCCTCCACTTACCTCGCACAGCATTAAGATTTTACCCTCTATTGTCCTAATAGGATTAATCCCCTATTCGAACAATATAGTTATTTTTTGTTTTTGCTCCCCGTTGTTGAGCATGTTTTTCTGCTTAGTACGTTTTCGTTGCTCCGTCTAGTAGGGCGCGGTACTAGCATTGTTTTTGCTCCCCCTTGTTGAGCATGTTTTTTCTGCTTAGTACGATTTCGTTGCTCCGTATTGTAGGGTGCGGTACTAGCAATGTTTTTGCTCCCCTAGTTGAGCATGTTTTTTCTGCTTAGTACGTTTTCGTTGCTCCGTCTTGTAGGGCGCGGTACTAGCATTGTATTTTGCTCCCCCTTGTTGAGCATGTTTTTTCTGCGTAGTACGTTTTCGTCGCTCCATCTTGTAGGACGCGGTACTAGCATTGTTTTTGCTCCCCCTTGTTGAGCATGTTTTTTCTGCTACGTACGTTTTCGTTGCTCCGTCTAGTAGGGCGCGGTACTAGCATTGTTTTTGCTCCCCCTTGTTGAGCATGTTTTTTCTGCTTAGTACGATTTCGTTGCTCCGTATTGTAGGGTGCGGTACTAGCAATGTTTTTGCTCCCCTAGTTGAGCATGTTTTTTCTGCTTAGTACGTTTTCGTTGCTCCGTCTTGTAGGGCGCGGTACTAGCATTGTTTTTGCTCCCCCTTGTTGAGCATGTTTTTTCTGCGTAGTACGTTTTCGTCGCTCCATCTTATAGGGCACGGTACTAGCATTGTTTTGCTCCGTCTTGTAGGGCGCGGTACTAGCATTGTTTTTGCTCCCCCTTGTTGAGCATGTTTTTTCTGCGTAGTACGTTTTCGTCGCTCCGTCTTATAGGGCACGGTACTAGCATTGTTTTTGCTCCCCCTTGTTGAGCATGTTTTTTCTTAGTGCTCCTTTAGTAGAACGTCTCCAGCTTCGTTCGTATTTTCCGGTCCGATCTTTTTAGAGGCTTTCCAGTTTGCGACCATAGTTGTCCAGCAACCTGCCTAGTATAGTTCTCTAAAATTTTCACATTTTCCCTTTTCTCGTTTTTTTCTAAAAACCGTAGGTTCTCTTTTAGAGGCTTTCCAGTTTGCGACCATAGTTGTCCAGCAACCTGCCTAGCATAGTTCTCTAAAATTTTCACATTTTCCCTTTTCCCGTTTTTTTCTAAAAAACGTAGGTTCTCTTTTAGAGGCTTTCCAGTTTGCGACCATAGTTGTCCAGCAACCTGCCTAGCATAGTTCTCTAAAATTTTCGCATTTTCTCTTTTCTCGTTTTTCTAAAAACGTAGGTTCTTTTTAGAGGCTTTCCAGTTTGCGACCATAGTTGTCCAGCAACCTGCCTAGCATAGCTCTCTAAAAGCCAGTATGCGACCCTAGTCATCTAGGATAGTTGTTTAAAAAAATGTTTTTTCTTCTCGTATTTTCTCTTTTTGTTTTTTTTTCTCAAAGCGTAGTAAGTTCACTTCTATGTTCTTTGATAGTTTTTTTTCTTTCCCCTTTTCATACTGCTTTCCGCAGCTGTCAGGAAAGAATTTCGAATATAGTGAATTTCGTATTGTAATGTTGCGTCTGTTCTATTGGTAATACCTACATCCAAAATTGTTCAAGTTGTTTGGTATTATTTGGCATACCGAGGACTATTTGGCATTTTTTTTACTCCTAACGAGTTCTTGATCTTTATATTGTTCGTATATTTTTAAATCTCTTATTTTGTTGGTCAGGATGTTTACGAATAGTCCCTTTCCACTGAATATTTCCCTTCCGTTTTCTCGTTAAGGAATCTAACGGAAGTCAGCAATTTTTTATCAATTGCCTTCATGGTTTGCGATTATAGTCGAGAAATTCTGATAACTTAACTTGAATAATGTTGTTATTGTTATTTTACCGAGCTACAGTATATTTATAATAGGTTACAATGTTTGTTAACATGCAATACCTAACTATTATATAAACTCTGTTAGATTTGGTTTACTATATTAAATATTTTGTTAAAATATGTTAACTGTCGTTAAATTAAATTAACTACTGTTAAATTCAATTAACGACAGTTGATTTTGATTAACTATTGTTACATTTGGTTAACTATTATGAAATTTTGTTAATTAAGTTAACTATTTTTGGTTCCTACGTTGTAAGGTTAGGTGCTGATTTCTCTTACTATTTTGTGAGAGGAAGGGGGTAATGTAACGTCATATAAACGTCACATGCAATTTTTATTCTAAATTTAAAAAAGTTAACTTTGACAGTTAAATCCTAGCATTGGATTCGCTGTTCCATCTTCAATGGACAGTTTCTTCAAGTAAATTTGTTTTCATAGACTGTATAACACTCGATTTCTTTACCATAGACTAAAAAAATATTTTAAGACTGACAGACGTCATTTTGAGATTGTCACTTTACGGCCGATCTGTTGGAGAGCAAGAGGGCCCTGAGATTTTTTTAAAGAAAATCCATGTGCATAAGCCATGTAAATGTAGATTTATTACTTTTAAAGTGACTTAACTGAAGAAACAACCGTGAGTAATCGTTTTCCGGTCATATTTTTACAATACCTCTTTTTCCTCGAAATCACGCCATGTAGTTTAAACCTGGTCAATTGTTTGTTCCAGGTTGGACCTCGCATTTATGACCATTTATCTAATTTCCTCCCATTAGCTCACCTTTGTTAACTCCCATTTATCAAATCTTTTCTCCCATTTATAACCATTTACCATTTATCTCATTTATCCACTTGCCTCACATTTATCACATTTAGCCAATTTTCTACTTCTCATTTCTCCCATTTATCAAATTTTTTCTCCCATTTAACACATTTCTCCCATTTACCCAATTTTCTACGTCTCAATTCTCCCATTTATCCATTTTTTATCATTTATACTCCCCTTTATACCCATCTATACTCTCATTTATACCCATTTTTCTCCCATTTAATTCGGGGAGCTACATTACAAAACCCTCGGGAGATTAACGCCTGTCTTGTGGTGGGCCACCTGCTCCGCCAAATCTTACCTTTCGTCGAGTGACACCAGTTCCATGCCAGGATTCTGGGGCTTAATAGGGCTCCCCTGACCACGGATTGACCCAGAGTGCAGTGGAGGGTACCATTTTAGCAAAGTGTGGACTCTGTAAGAAACCAAGTTTTCTTCCCCTTTGGATATTTTTATAGGATTCGCCCTCTTCACCTCTAATTTTAAGATCCTAGCTTAAGGTCTAGTTTAGCTAGTTTTAAGGTGTCAATAATCTAGATCTGAAAGATTCAATACATAAAACATTGTGACCTAAACCTAACTTCTTTCATTTATAAAAAAAATCCAAACTCAAACCAAGCCCCCCTTGAGATTAATATTTCAATGTTTTCCCGACTTAAATAGCTATCCGAGGACGAGCCTGGCGCCCGAGACTATATTAAATTATTAACCCATTATTTCTTTTGGTTCGTTCCATTTTGTTAAACAAAAAAAATAAGAAACTTAAACTGTTAATCTCAATTTTCTATTTTCATGATAGGCCCCATAATAATCATATGCCTAGGCATTCTATGAAATGAAACACATATTTACCAACCAATTAACAATCAATTTTATTTTTTTTAACATTACAATGTCTAAAAATAAGAGTATTTTCTGTTCAGTATGTCAAAGGTCGATTTTAAGCAAAGCCTTTCCAGGTCACATACGAAGTACTTTGCATAAAAATAATACTGCAGTCTACTTTGATACAGGAATTGAAAAGGTTAGTTCTGCGTTTAAAGGACGTATTGTTTCTTATCGCATAAGCGCGGACCGCGCGCGTGCGCCCAACGGTTGTGACGTGGCCGCTACGTCACCGGCAGACTACTTGCAGGGAGCATCTTCAAGGCTGCGCGCGGTTCTAGACGAAGCGATTTTATAACTATGATGATTTATTAAATAATATTTCACAAGTAATGTGCAAAAAACTTAATGAATTTCAAGAAAAAGGAAGTGGATGGTCTATTTTAGATATGATGTACGTTGAAACCAATATCAATAAGTATGTCCCACTAAGAGGATCTTCCTATCTTGATTTGTCGAAAAAAATTATGGCAAAACGAGCATGCGTCAATGTGAAAAATAACGACGAATATTGTTTCGCTTGACCTGTGATGAGCGCATTATATCCGCAACTGAAGAATCCCAATAGACTCTTCATATCCACATTTTAGTACCGCGTTAAATCTAAATAATATGTATTTCCCTGTATCACTAAAAGATATACAAACATTTGAAAAAAATAACGAAAATATAAGTGTTAATGTGTGCGGTATCAATTATAAACAAGATATTACCGGACCTTTATACAAAACATCGATGAGAAAAAAGAATCATGTAAATATGCTTCTCATAGAAAAAGGTTTTAAGTCTCATTACTGTTGGATAAAAAAAAACCCTAAACTGGTTTAAAGTCAGGTGACGAAACATCATGGAAAATTATTTTATTGTCAGGACTGTTTATTATGTTTTCAATCAAATAAGAATCAGGTCGAGCATGAGTGCGGTGGAGTCGTAACAATTTTGCCTGACAAAGACACTTTTTCACAATTTAAAAATCATCAAAACATGCAAAACGTTCCTTTTGTCATCTATGCAGATTTTGAAACGATTTTGCAACCGATTTCGGAGAATTCGGGAGCATATACCTCAAAAGTCCAGAGCCATATACCAGCTGCATTTGCTTATTATATTGTATGTAATCATGATAGTTATCTCAACCGCCTTGTGTCATACCGAGGACTTGACTGTGCTTCACAATTTTGTTAAGCTTTTACAAAAAGATGTGATAAAAATCTATAGCAATATAGAGTCAGCTTCTGAACACCCTGTTCCTATTATCTTTAATGAAGAAGATTTGAAAAAAATTGAAAGCGCTGAATATTGTTACCTATGTTCCAATTCGTTAGTCGGTGACAAAGGACGCGATCATTGCCACTTTACAGGTCGTTATCGTGGAGGAAGTCATTCTTATTGCAACTTGAAATTTCGTATACCCAAATGTATCCCTGTTTTCTGTGATAATTTATCTGGTTACGATTGTCACTTATTCATTCGTGAACTTAGCACTTTTCCTGGTGACATTAAAGTCATTCCAAAAAATAAGAAAAATTATATTTCATTCACTAAATTTATTCAACATTCGAAAGAAAATTTTATAGCAATACGTTTTGTTGATTCTTTCAAGTTTTTGGGAACTAGCATTGAACAACTAGCTAAAAATCTTGAAGAAAGTGATTTTATTTACTTGAGAGAAATTTGTCAAAATAAAAACCAACTGTCACTGATGTGTCGAAAGGGTATCTACCCTTACGACTACATGTCTAGCTGGGAAGTGTATAATGAAATCAACAATTTTCACAACAGTCTCACGGATGAAGCTATTACGCAATCTGACTATGAACACGCAAAAAACGTATGGGATACTTTTAACATACAAAACCTAGGACAATATACCGACTTATATGTGAAAAGTGATGTTTAAATATTATCTGATATATTCGAAAAGTTCTGTAAAACATGTAAGTATAATTATGTTTGGGATCCTGCATTCTATCTACTTCACGAAAACCGGCGTGAAGCAGTGCATGCGCTGTGTTTCGCTGCGTGAGTGAGGGTACCGGACGCCCAATCCAGGGGAAGGGGGTTAAAAGGTAAGCAGCGCACTTGTGACATCACTGGTGTTGCAGGCGTCCATGGGCGGCGGTAATCGCTTACCATCAGGTGATCCGTCTGCTCGTCTGCCACCTATATCATAAAAAAAAAAAAAAAAAATCTAACTGCTCCAAGTCTAAGCTTCGATGGAATGTTATTAAAGACAAATGTCAAACTGGAACTCCTTACCGATTAAGAAATGATACGAATGATCCAAAGGGGCATTCGGGGAGGTATTTGTTTATGTTCGAACAGGTATGCTAAATCTAATAACCCATATCAGGATGATTTTAATCCTTCTGAACCAAATAATTATTTGGTATATATCGATTGTAATAACTTGTACGGTTATGCTATGTGTAGTTATTTACCTTATGGTGAATTCAAATTTCTCAGTGAAAAAGAATGTCTCAAACTGGATATTTTGAGCATCTCGGATGATAGCGATTACGGTTATATTCTTGAGGTTGATTTAGAATATCCTGTCAGTTTACATGATTGGCATAATGATCTTCCATTTTGTGCTCAGAACTATGCTCCTCCAGGCGCTATGAATAAGAAACTCATACCGAACTTGTCTGACAAATATAATTACGTCATTCATTTTGTTTACTTGAAAACATGTATAGCTCATGAGTTACGTCTTAAACGAATTCATAAAGCAATATCATTCAGACAATCTCAGTTCCTTAAACAATACATCGATTTAAACACATTGTGGCGGTTTGCTGCTAAGGGGAAGATTTACATGAATAAGGTAACAACAAATCGTCAACAATCCTTTTTTTTTTATGAGACTTATTACAAGGGGGGGTAAACTTGAAGTCCTTATGCCGTGATTCTTTGACCCGGGGTAAAACGGTACTATCCTGGATGGGATCCGGTGGCCGACGGGGTGTAGGTGGTGGTAGGTGGTCCTGGTACTCGTCTGTCTAGGAGCTTCTCCAACGCCCGAAGGGAGATAATATAATTTTGATGTTTTTCTTTTGAATCTTGCAATTCCGTAATCAGGAACCCGAATTTCGGGTTTAAAACATACTTAAAGACGTAACCGATTATATTTTATACTCGTTACTTTTAAATCAATTATTTTTGAGGTCGGAACAAATTAATTATAAATCGTGCTGAGAGGAGCTACGAGTTTCCTTCGAGCGAATCAGATTGCAAATGGCGAGTAGTCAACGAGTCCTACATCACGGCTTACGTAGTCGCCGCGCTCGGAGAACAAAAGACCCAGCGAGAAATGTCGCGGTACAAACGCAGAACTAGGCAATGCTTGAGTTGACCAACTTCTGTGACATTTTATGTAAATAATATTTAAAATAACCGTAGGATAATGATTTTAATAATTTAGATTAATTGTTAATGAGGTTTAGGTATTTTTGTTAAAATTTACATTAAAAATCTAAAACTTAATGTTTTAGATTTTTAATGTAAATTTTTCGTATAGTTTTTTAAGATAATCGTTTTAGTCAGATTTTATTTAGGTAAGTTTTATTATATTTTTATTAAATAAGTTCATTAATTGTTTATTTGGTTCAAAATTGTTTTATTCTTTATAAAAAAATATTATATACGTGTACAACGTTACAACATATCTGCGACAGATGTCAAGCTCAGTGTTTGAGCAAGATTTTTTTAAATTATTAAATAATAGCATATTTGGAAAAACTTTAGAAGATACAGAAGGTAGAGTTGATGTTTAACTTATTAGTACCTGGGAAGATTAAAGAGATAATACAAATAAATGCCATTCAGCCGAACAACTCATATCTCGTCCAAACTTTCACAGTGTGTCAGTTTTTGATGAAAATTTGGTTGCCAGACAATTAAATCGTGAAAAAATTGTTTTGAATAAACCTATCTACATTGGATTCGCAGTATTAGAGATTTCAAAAAATCACATGTACAACTTTCACTTTTCCGTAATAAAAGATTTCTACAAGAACCAGTTATCTCTATGTTATTTATTAATTTAGGATTAACAACAGCCAACTTAAAATTAATTATACTAGACAATATTTTGCTTGAAGTTAATTAGGCCAAAAACGTTATCCATTTAAGTATTTTAAACATTTCATAATATAATTCAGCTTTAACAACGAAATTAAACAAAATCAGCTTAAGTTTAGAGCATTTAAAAAAAAATCAATGAATATATATAAAAATAATGAACATACATAATTTATATTATTATAAATATATATTATGTAATTTAAATATTATAGGAATGATATATAAGCAGGTAGGTAGGGGAAAGATTAGAAGTGTGTTACGGGTCTACTGCAACAAGCCTCTAATCCTTTCCAGAAATGATTTTTTACTATAAATAAAAGGGTCAATATCGCCAAACTCGGTGTTATAACACTTAGCAATTCGAGTCAGTACTGCATTTTGAGCATAGTTAGTTAGATGTGAGACAGTAGCAAAGAGCGGCGTGTGTCGCGTGCGGCGAGCCGGCGCACGCAGCGTCACCAGCTGCGACACAAGCTCGGGGCAGTCCATGCGCCCGCTCACCACATCGTGAAGTAGTCCTAAGTCTAACACTTTACGTCGCTTATCCAGAGTTAATATTCGGTATTTGCGACAACTATCTAAGTAATATGGGTTGCTAGTTACACCTCATTTATAATTCAGATGACGTATGAACTTACGTTGAATATTCTCTATTCTATTTTTATGGATCGCATAAAAAGGGCACCAAATCTGGCACGCATATTCCAAGATAGATCTTACATAAGCGTAGTAGATAATCTTAAGGCTTATACTGGCTGCAAAAGGCTTACAGGTTCGCAACACAAATCCTAAGTTTTAAAAGGAACGTTTAACTATGTTATCGATGTGGTAAGAGAATGACATGCCGGTGTCCAACCAGATACCCAAGTCTCGGATTACCTCCACTCTTTCTATAGAAACATTGTCAAAGTTATAAGGGAAAGTAAATGGCTTTTTTTTACGAGTGAAACTAATGCATTGCCACTTTGGAATATTAATGGTTATGTTATTTTTAGAGTTGTAGGACATTAAGTTATTAAGATCTTGTTGAAGCAATAAACAATCAGAAACTGAGTTAATTTTCATGAATATCTTCTTATCATCTGCATATAAAAGGTGGTTAGCATTGCCAAAGCACGAATTTATATCAAAAATGTATGCATTGTAGAAGAGAGGGCCGAGATGGGATCCCTGAGGGACGCCTGAGGGTACTGTAATGAAATCGGACCTATTATTATTATTATCGGAAGCGGTAGTACTAGGGGTTATAGGTCCGATTTCATTACAGTACCCTCAGGCGTCCCTCAGGGATATATATATATATATATATATAGGCTGAATTCAGGAAAACCCTTACGTCACATATGGCACAACCATTATTATGGCATTATTGCCTAAAACCCGGAAACATACTACCAAGTATGTTTCCGGGTTTTAGGCAATTATGGGTATTCGTGCAAATCCCAATTACGAAATGCGACTGTTATAGCTCGGTCTCTTTCTAAATGTTTTAACAAATTAATTCTTTCGCGGTCTGATACTTTGACATGCGGAACTCGCCATACAATTTTATTTATTATTATGTCTTGAACAACTTCGCTAGCATTTAACTTTAAAGCATTAAGATTTTGTTACTTCTTAAAAAAACTAATTCATGTTTACAATTCATAATATTTTTTTGATAATCTTCTGCGAAACCTAATACTTTGCCAAGTGGAATAGAGACTGAAAATACACCATTAATAGTATTGGATATACCAGAAGAGGACCAATCCCAAACATTTGCACATTTAGACTCGTTATCATTTAAAGATAGATAAGATTTTAGTGTGGTTGTAATACCTATATTTTTAATTCTATATATTTCAATACCGTTTATTTCATAACGAATGTCTTGGAATAAAAATAAGGCGGAATTGTTAACAAAATGCACATTTGTTACTCTTTCCTTTTCTTTTGTGGTACTGTTGTGTTTGTACACATCAGCTCTGCCCTCGATATACAAACTGCTGAGCGCAGCTAACACGTACAGATCTTGCTGATTAATCGGAATCCTTATTTCATCATTCTTGTTGAAACTTGTCACATATATGGTTTGTATGAATAAAATTCAAAACTTTCAATGCTGTTGTCATGTGACGGAGATTGTGCGATATTTAAAACATTCATTTTATCAAACCAAGTATCTTCAAAAGTGCCTTATTTTTTTGGTCAGCTTCTTTTTAGTGACATGTGGTTCTCTTTTCTGCGATGTTCTCTTCGAACTGATTTGATTTCTAAAGGCACCTGAGTTTTTATTGAAATTTAACATTTTTGCCCAATGGGGGGGAAGGGGAAAAGGTTGGTAGCGCACTTGTGACTCTATCCACTTGTGTTGCGGCTGTCCATCGGCGGCGGAATTGCTTACCATCAGGTGATCCGTCTACTCGTCTGCCACTCTCACAAACTCTCATAAAAAAAAAATTTCTTAAAGTGTAAATACAGCTGTACCTCGTCACCACGTAAGTTAATTTGTTTATTTTCTCCGTCTAACAATCGTATATTGATGACACTTATTGAGCTTTGATTGGTAGGAAAGTAGATTAAGTTTTTAGGTATTTCTATTATTCGATAACCAGGTGGTACGTTCGGCACAAATTCATAAATTATATGACTAGCTTCTCTGTTTACAAATGATCCGCTCACAACATAACATTCGATGCGTACTAACTACATTAAAAACAAAATAAGTAAAGCAACTAACAAAAGTAAAATCACGTGGAACATCATCAACAAAGAGACTTGTAAAAATAAAACACAACAACACAAGTTCTCTCTAAAAATAAATGGCAAATGTCTTGACTCTGATTCTGAAGTGGCAAATGCATTTGAGTCATTCTTCACTAATATACCAGTGGCAACAACAAGTACATTAAATTCAAGTTCGTATCTTGCTATCTCATTACTTAAAGCAAATGTTGCCGAGTGTCAAACGCCTTTCAAATTTAACCATGTAACCTCCGAGATAATAGTTAAAACTTTCAAAGATCTGAATATGAAAAAAACTGAAGATCTTTGGGGAATACCAGTAGACATTTTAAGAAATATAATACTAGTTATTGCACCCCATTTGGCAACGATATTCAACAGATGTATTGATGAGGGTCAGTTTCCTAGCTTAATGAAGTACAGCAAAATCATACCGTTATTTAAATCAGGTGAAAAAAGTGACCCTTCTAACTTTAGGCCTATTTCTATATTACCAGCACTGAGTAAAATTTTTGAAAAAGTCATATTCGTTCAGTTGCTGTCTCATTTTAAAGTTAACGACTTACTTCATAGTAAACAATTTGGGTTTACCAAGGGTAAGTCAACCACTGACGCAGGAGTTGCACTTATTAAGTATATTTTTGATGCATGGGAAAACAAACAGGATGCAATTGGTGTTTTCTGTGACCTCTCGAAGGCGTTTGATTGCGTTGAGCATCAAACATTGTTGTTGAAGTTAGCTCACTATGGTGTTCTAAATAATGCATTAAGTTTGATAAATTCTTACTTATCAGATAGACTTCAGAAAGTCAGTGTCAATGGAACTGACTCTTCAGGCGCCCCTCTATTAATGGGAGTGCCCCAAGGATCAATATTGGGACCTCTGCTCTTCCTAATATACATAAATGACCTCCCTTACTTTGCACAAGATCTTTGTGAAGTAGTGTTATTTGCTGATGATACCTCGTTGATTTTTAACGTTGACCGTCGAAAAGATACGTTTGACGACGTAAATGACACCCTCTCACAAGTGCTACATTGGTTTACAACTAACAACTTGCTTTTAAATGCCAAGAAAACCAAATGTGTAAAATTCACAATGCCCAATGTAAAGCAGGTCAACACTAACGTCGTTATGAATAATGAACACATTGAAGTTATTAATTCGACAATTTTCTTAGGTATTACACTGGATGCCAAACTTCAATGGAATTCACACTTGGCAGCCTTGGCGGGAAGACTTAGTTCCGCCGCATATGCGGTTAAGAAGATCAGACATCTGACTGATATTGAAACCGCGAGACTGGTTTATTTTAGTTATTTTCATAGTATAATGTCATATGGTCTTTTGTTGTGGGGGTCGGCGGCTGAGATACAGACTATTTTTGTATTGCAGAAGAGGGCCATCCGCTCCATATACAACCTTAGGCCTCGCGATTCGCTGAAAGAACTGTTTAAGAATATCGACATTTTAACTGTAGCTTCCCAATACATTTTGGACTGTATTTTGTACGTGCGTAAGAACATTGATATTTTTTCTAAAAAATCTGATTGTCATGGTTTTAACACTAGAAATAAACACAAGCTCGCGATTCCAAATCTGAAGCTCCAAAAGATTAATAGTTCATTTGTTGGACTAAGTATTAAAATGTACAATAAGTTGCCACAAAATGTAATTGAGTTACCAACGCATAAATTTAAATCCCACGTGAAAACCTGTTTAATGAGTAAAGGATACTATAAAATTGTAGATTACTTAAATGATAAGGATTCGTGGACATAATGACCTCCGTGCCTGCACACATGTAGTAATTTTATAAATATTTACTGAAATCACTATTATTATATAATTAATCAATTTTAATAAATTAGGCTTAGCAGCATTTATTATTGTATACAAATTGATTAGTATTGATTAATCAAACAATTGACAAGATGCTAACCACCTACTATTGTACACCTCGTCCTGCAGTTTATTAGTATTGGATTAAGTACTCTGTGACCTATGAGGGGAACCTAAGTAGTCATGCTCACTCAAATGTCTCTGAGGTGGTGGCGTTATGTGGCGGGTCATTACATTCCCTCTAATATGGTTGAGTGAAATGATGGCTGACACATACGTCATACTTGTGAACAGGTGCCACCTTTGGGGACTGGTCCGCTTCGGTTTACCTCATATTTAGCTTTTAATTTGCTTCATTCTATTTTGTGTTGCATTAGACTGTATGACTTGGTATGAGGATAATAAACCATTGTAAAAAAGTTGGCGATTAAAAAGAGTAACTGGCGAGTTTCTTGCCGGATCTTCTCGACCAGAAACAACTTTCCGAGCCGGTGGTAGAATCGCATTATGTTTATTTATTTCTTTAGTATATTTTATGTATCAACATATATATGTATTAACATGTAAATTATTACATAAGTACTTATAAATAGTTTTAAATCATTCAAATGTATGACGATTTGTAAGTGCTGTGTACAAGCCTATGCAAATAAAGAATTATTTGATTGATTGATTGATTGATATGGTTGTTGGTAAAATGATGAATACCTAGATTTGGTTTTTATATTCGCTTTTACAGTTTCAAGACCAAAACCCAAAATCTTACCTATTGAATCTGTTTTATCGAAATAAACATCTTCCGAACAAAATATACCTGTTTTCAAAGTATTGTTATAGCAGTTAATTTTAATGTAGCATTTTTTATGTTGCTCTGAAGATAATCACAAATTTCTTGTTATTCATACGATCCTTCGGGTATTTGTATAACTCCGTCATTTCCATAATAAAATGTATTATTTCTTTCATCTATATTGGGAATAGAGTTGAATGTAGAAAAATACAGAAGGCCGCACTCATACTCTCCACCTAATTCTAGTGTAGGAGAGTAGTTTGTAATTGAAGAAGAGTCTCTTCCAGTTATCAACACAGTGAAAGACATGTTTATACTGATAGAGATACTTTATTGTGTCCCTTATTTAAATGCTTTTCCCAAAAGTTCTTTAAAAAGTTTAAACAGAGATGACCACAATTTATAGTGCCAAACTTTTGATACCGTACAAAATTATAACAAACTGATATATTTCTTAAATAATTTCTTAATTCTAATGGAGGCTTTAAGTCGCCAAAACTATCAGAGTATTCACAATAATTATTTTGTTTGACGTAGGCTACCCAGTGTGTTCCAGGATTATCAGAGCTATCCAAATTTAGTATTGCACATTCAACTTTTCTTGGTTTCAATGGAAGTGTATTTCTCATAAATACTCCTCGGAAATATGGAATATCAGTAGCATGCTTTAATATATCTAAATCAGTTAGTGCACGTCTAGGCAGCCGTTAAACTAGTTTTTGAAGGGTTCAAATGTAAACCTGCACCCTTTTTATGACGTTTAATATATAATCCTTTGCCAAGAGCCACCGCTTCCATCATTCTGCTATGACGTTCAGACTCTTGGAGATTTTTTTGAGCAGAATTAGAGTCGTTCACTGCTTTTGCTATACCGGCTGCCCCACCTGCCAAAGAGCCGAACGCCGATAGCCCCGCAAAGATCGGAATTAAAAGTAACAGTCCTCCACATTTTGGTAGAGGAATACAGCGCGGCAACCGAGTTCCTTTTTTATTTTCAAATATTTTTTTAGCTGCGGCGTATGCGTATTTAATAGCTGTTACTGCCTGTAGATTTTAACTTTTTCAGTTGAGATTTAATTTTTTTTACAGCTGCCATAAATGAACGGGCACCCGCACCAGCCTTGAGTTTAGCTTTTATAGCATTTTTGACTATCCAGGATGCCACCTTTTCACCCTTCTTAGCATCATTAGCGTTTAATCTTTTCTTAGCCATATTCAAAAGCTGTATATCAGCCCTTCGTCGAACGTTTGAATCGTTGTCGTTATCAGCGATATTGTGTCTATATACACAAGCTGTGTCTAACTTATTTATACCTCTATCACCCCTTTTTAAACGTTTCTGTAACTTTGTTCCAGGACCACTGAATTGATATCCAGGTAAATGTAGCTCGAAAGGTAAATGGTTTATTACGCTGTCTATAATAATACCACTTTCCTTCCTCATTGATATGCTTAGAATGAATAGGTTCGTATTAAACGTATATTTATATTACAAAACTATATCTTTTTTGTCTATCCAACTGTTCTCTTCGTTGCTGAGGCCTAACTATTTTACAAAATATTTATTTCCTTTTTTTTTTAATAATCTTCTCGATGAGGCAAATATCCGGATACTAAGTTTTTTGCAATTCGTACTCATAAAAAGTCCCTAATATAACCTGCTTATGCTTATCCTCTAAATTATACGTTGGTGGATTTGTATTATTTACCTTTACTACTGTAAATATTTCCGTTGACCAGTTGGGAGTATAACGTTTGTAAAATTCTCCTTTATATTTGCCAATACGTACATGATCACTTACTTGAAACTTAGGTTTTATGTGTTTTTGACTTTTATACGCTTTGCTTATATTACACATTACATTTTTTTCATTTGTCTTATTACCATTATTAGGCTCAAATTTTGTTATGCGATGAATAGTGCTGTTGTAGTTTTCTACGACAGTATTTAAAACTTCACCCACCCATCGATAACAACCGTATATACCGTATAACCGTAAAAACCGTGTGATTTTAGCGTGCGTATGACTCGCTCTACAATAGAAGCTTTTTTCACGGAGTAGGTAGAATAATGATTTACATTATATTTTTTTAACAATATACCGAAAATATCATTACAAAACTCTTTGCCCAGATCTGTCTGCAAATGTTTAGGTTTTCTGGATAATTTTTGAAATATCTGCTGCATAGCGTTGACTACACAACTTTTTTCTTTCGATTTTATGAGACTTGTCCATACATACTTTGACAAAGCATCTATCACTACTAATATGTACTTGTGTCCTTTATTAAGTTGCGAATATTTTTGTAAAAAGGTCGGCTTGCCATAGATCATCAATTCCTTTTATAACTGTGCATCGACGTGGGAAATTTCTTCTGGCTGATTTGTGAAGTTCGTCAATTATGTCCTTTTTTCTCTTTTTTGGTAATTTTTGCATGAATTAGTTTGTATGTAATTGTAAAATGACTTATTCAAATGGTCTGTTTAAGGTTTCAAAATTCTTCAAATGGAATTTAACTTCTAGCTTAACTTTATCAATCTCATTTCTTAACTCTTGAATTGTTTTGTCTTAATAAGCTTTGTTTGCTGCTTCGTCATCTTCGGTAGGATATAATAACCCTTGTAATTAAGACGATTTTAGATCGTAATGTCCTGTATCTGATTTCACTAATGTTTCATTAACGTTTCCAATGTATTCTGTCAATCGTAAACGCTTATTAACATGATGACCAAACTTGTCTATGTTCATTGCTGTCTTGATGGGTCGACTTTTAAAAGAATGCTGCTCAATTATCCTGGTTTCTTCTATATAAGTTCTACATTTATGATACCAGCTTCATGCAGTTCCGAAATAAATGCAATAATTTCATTATATACGCGGGTGTTACCTGCTTCCCAAGATCCAAGTAGTAACTTTAATCGATCGACTTACTCGTTTGGGTCATCCCAGTAAACTAAATCAGTGTCTGATTTAACTGTCTTTAAAAGTGAAATGCCTTTACCTTGAGGAATACTTTATACACTTGTAGTTGGATTTCGAGAGAATTTAAACAAATGTTTAATTACGTTCGTATATTTAAATCCTTTGTTGCTGTTAATAGGTTTTGATGACTCACAGCTACGTCGATGAGCATTGGTTTCTATTAAAAGTAACTTGTGATTTTGTAAATCATCATCTGTTACTACATCCAAATTTGGTTTCTTTTTAACCGACTTCAAAAAGGAGGAGGTTCTCAATTCGACCCGTATGTTTTTTTTTTGTATGTATGTTTCTCGATTTCTCCGCCAATTATGAATGGATTTTAATGATTCTTTTTTTGTTTGATAGGCCATCATTCAGAGGTGGTCCCATAAAATTTTTATCAAAATTGACTTAGTGGTTTTTGAACAAAACAACAATAACCAAAAAATACAGATATTACGTCGTTGTTTGGAGATGAAATTCGGTATATATAATGAAGTTTGCGGTCTGGAATTCGGGAAGTATGCGGTCTGGAAAAAGTAATGGTGGAAAAGTGGTGGGAGACCAGGTCAAATTCAACAACCAGAATTCAAAACAGAATTTATAACAGATTGAGTGGCAGCTTCCGAACAATTATTACTATTTATTCATCATCATTAGCCCATTTAAGTCCCCACAGCTGGGGCACGGGCCTCCCTCAATCACATGAGGGGTAATTGCCATACTCACCACGCTTGGCAGACGGGTTGGCGAGGGTTTAGATATAAATGCAGAGTTTTCCTTCTCTGGGTGCTGATGATCATGCCAGCAGCTTTACCTTAGTCGCCTTTTACGACACCTCAGTAAGAGTGACGGTGGCCTATTCTACTCTGGCGGGGACCACACGGCAACTATACTACTATTATTATTTATTATTATTATTATATTAGTAAAGAATATTTTGGAGACTAGGTTATGGTGAACAGTCCGACTAAAGGGTAACACATAGAAAGGTGGTCCTAAATAAATATTATTCAAAATCTTGGTCAAATGCTAAGTGGTCATTTTCTTTTTCAAAATGGCCTCCTTAATTAACATCACTCTCAACGACTTGAAAATCAGTATAAAATATGAACTGCATGATCATAACTAAGAATTAGGTCCTAATAATTTCAGAAATGTCGATGACATTCTCGAAATGTGGTCTTACATCTCTATAGAGAATATTGTTTGACATTAACCTGTTTGTATCCACAATAAACTCTTGGGAGCGTTGCAAGTTCTCGAGACTTTCCACAACAAGAACTAATCCCACTTGGTTTGGCGCAAGTGGTAGTTGTTCCGCAAATTCAACTACGTCTTTGGTATCTTCTACAAGGCGATGAGAACATTGCTCTTCGGTCTCTTTTGATAAACGCTCATGAATCAAGGCAAGGCGATGAGAACGTTGCTCTTCGGTCTCTTTTGATAAACGCTCATGAATCAAGGCAAGGCGATGAGAACGTTGCTCTTCGGTCTCTTTTGATAAACGCTCATGAATCAAGGCAAGGCGATGAGAACGTTGGTCTTCGGTTTCGTTTCGTTTGACAATCGTTCATGTATTAAACCGAGTCGTCGAGCGCGAATTTCTGAAGTTTCATAGTTATGAAGTTTCTTGACAAATTTGTACATGTCGTCATCAAAGAAAGTCTGTGAGCCCGCTGCTCCTCACTCTCATTCGCAATGATCATAGAATTTCTTTTTCTATTCTTTTGTAAGCGATCTTGCCTCACTGCGTCACTCTCCTCTAAACGACCCTGCCTCATTTGGGCAGCGCGTTTAGTAAGGCCTACCCATACTAAAAATCACTAACTTTCCACTAAAAAGTGAAAAATAAAATTAATTTTTGAAAAAAAAATAAAAACCGACTTCAAGACTACACTAACAAATATATACAATTGAACTAAAAAGTATAAAATAATATTTTAATTACAAGCCAAAGAACACTAAAGGAAAATCAACGAAATTAATGATACTTATGCATACTATTTACATTTTAAAATCAGTTATTTTTGGAGTCGGTGCCAGCCAAAACAAAAACAATATATTAATGACACAAAAATAAATTACATAAATAATTGAAAAACAACGACAATTGAAAAGAAGCGCATAAACATTTTTAAGCATTAAGACAGTTGTGTCTAGACGCGTTAGGGCAGACGATGCTGATGGTTGCATCAGCATCGTCTGCCCTAACGCGTTTGCCCGCATTCGGGTATTTCACTGAGCCACGTCCCCACTCCGTGGCGTGGCGTTTAATACTTTATTGTAAACACAGTAATATAATTGTTGTTCTCGAACGGGATTCCCTGTCGTCCGTGGCTGGCACCGACTCCAAAAATAACTGATTTTAAAATGTAAATAGTATGCATAAGTATCATTAATTTCGTTGATTTTCCTTTAGTGTTCTTTGGCTTGTAATTAAAATATTATTTTATACTTTTTAGTTCAATTGTATATATTTGTTAGTGTAGTCTTGAAGTCGGTTTTTATTTTTTTTTCAAAAATTAATTTTTTGAATAAAAGTTCTTTCAAGCCAGCAGTTTTTTTGACAGTAAGTAATCCTATTTTAAGAATACCACCATGATCATAAACACGAGTTTTGCCTAGTAATTATTTACCCCGTTCATTTTTGACTCCAAATGGAACATCTTTCATTACTTCAGATGATGTAGACAATGACAGTGATTGATTTTTAACACTTGGCGATGATTGTAGAGATTTGAATGTCCCTTCACTTATATTATGATCTTCGGACGGTGATAGGACAAGGGTTTGTTGTTATTTTTGTTATGCTTTTGTCCATCGTATTCACTTTCTTCGCTATCAGATTCATTACAATCTTCATCAGAGGCAAATAATGACTGATTGTCGTCTTCAAATGACTGGTTATTGTCATTTTAAATTTTTTTCATCACTGGTTCATAGTGTTCTTCTACCTTAAGAGGAGTGTCATATTTTTTATGGGCTAACAATGTAAGTGGATCAACAATAGGTTTTAATATTGTTTCTAATGTTTTATTGTTTGTATTTTCAAAATCTTTTATCATCGCAACTTTTCTTTTAACAGCTGCTGCTGATTTCACTATTTGTTTTTTAAGATTTTTCTCCATGTTGAAGTGATTCACTCAGTTACAAATCTTGAATGAGAGTGGTTAATAGATAACACAACCGTCTTTTATGTATGTTCATCTATCACTATGAAGATATCAAAAGCCATTCGGTAACATCCGTTATTTTTGTCACAATCCTTATTAATAACAATAAGAAGTGTTATTTAATCTTGAAGCATAAGTATTATTAATAATCTTGAAGCATAAGTATTATTAACATAGAAACATAAGTGTAATTTAATCTTATAATTACATATTTCTACAATGGTATAACGATATAACTGGAATCTTGTATGTTTGAATAAACTTAATGCAAACAATAACCTTCAAATACTTACCTACGAAGAGTTTGCAAACAGGTTATTTACCGTCCCTTTTGTTACTTGTTAAAACATTTCACAGTGCTCAGTGCTGATATATGATTTTAATACTATCATCCTAAACAGACATTCTGAATAATTATTGTCGTCCCAAAATAATCACAAATATAGGTACCTACATAATACCTGTTATGCATCCGAATGTCAAAGTAAATCAGTCAACAAAACTGTGCAGTCAACAAATCAAATAGGAAATTTGATTAGTACTTACAAGTACCTAAATACTATTTTATTCATTTTGAATAAAATATATATTAACTTTATCTCCCCAAATTTCTTTAAATATTTGAGTTCTACCCTCCATTAACCTCAACAAATATTTTATTTCCCTTTAAATATCACTTCATTGACTTACCTATAATCAATTAATTTTACAATACATAGGTACAGAACTATTCTCACATAACGTCATAAATAATTTCAAATTTAGTGAAAAGAATAAATTCTTTCAACAACCTATTTATTCTTATCTAAACATTTGTTGTACTTGTCTTTGTAAATAATTCCAGGTTTGAGTATTAGTACACATTGCCAAAATGATGACTCGCAAGGCCACCACTCAACAACTGGAAATAAAACTTAGACGTGCCCTTGAGGAACTGAAGGAACAAAGGGAGGACAATAGTCAACTTCTTAGAGAACGTGAGGAAAATGAGGAGGAGTC
Organism: Marasmia exigua; assembly: GCA_019059595.1. Taxonomy (NCBI): domain Eukaryota; kingdom Metazoa; phylum Arthropoda; class Insecta; order Lepidoptera; family Crambidae; genus Marasmia; species Marasmia exigua. Next base: position 5,102,443 of record CM032493.1, on the reverse strand, counting down.
TATGAAAATAATAAACATAAATACCCAGTTAAAAACGGAAATGGCAGATATTCACACCCAGCTTATGGATGTCACTGTTCAACGTGATCACCTACTCACCATAGTCAGCAGTTTTGATGAATGTCGGAACACATACGAGCAGGCCCTAACTCGGATCCAGGACCTCGAAGTGGAGCTATGTGAAGCAAACAGGACCATCAGACTGCATGAAGAGGACAAACAATGTCAAGAGGCTTTACACACTCACAGCCTCTATGAAGAGTTGATAGGGTCACCAACTGGACGGGAAATGTCTCATATTATCGATCATCCTTGTTCAATTAATAATCATACTAAGTTAAGTAGTAAAAATAAAATTAAAAAATATATTAAAATAAATAAATACATAAGGAAAACCAATAAATTAATTAAAAGAAAGAAATGTTTTAACCAAAACTTAGTTCTAAGAAAGGAACGTATAGATTTTATTGATAGTCTAGAATTGTATAGCTTAAAATTAAAAGAAAGTAGGTTAAGGTACGAGACCGATGTTCAAGAACTGCAGGCTCAGCTTCAGCGTCTGGAGAGGTCATTAGTAGTAATGACTGGAAATTATACATCTGCCCAGCGACAGATACATGAGCACATCCTCGCTGCAAACAGGTACATGGCCCAGTGCAGCTGTGATCTGGGTGCGGCAGACGAGCCCCAGGTTCCCACTTTGAGTAGCGGCACAGACCAAGGTAAGTGCAGCCAGGGTGGCAGCCTTCCTACCCAGCACCAAGTGCCAAATAGCCTGTTAGATACTAATAGCGATTTACCGGATTGTACAATGCCTACCACCACCACTACTACTAGTACTAAGAATACAAACAATAATGTACTAGTATTCTCTGATTCAACAGGAGTTGGCTATGGTCCCCTTTTGCACGAGCAACTCAATTGTAAAACAATGAACTATTGTTTGCCAAATGCATCGCTTACCAAAATAATAGATAGCATACTTAGTTGTAATTATAATAAGGACTCTATCATTATATTAATGATGGGGAATGGGCTAGATTCAAATAAGAAAGACATTATTAAAGGATTTTCGCTCTTAAAAGAGATTGCTGTAAAGAAAATTGTTGTTTGTGCCTTCCCATTTTCTAGGCACTATTTACCAGAAAAAAATAACAGTATTCACATATTGAATACTACATTATATAATTTAGTGACTAGTCATAGCGACAACTTTGTGTTTTTTGACACAAATAAATTTATTAATTATAAGTTTATAGTGACTGGCAAAACATTTTATTTGCCTTATAATGTAAAAAAAGAACTGGCTACTTTGTTAGCATTTAATATAAATAATATATTTAGTCAGACTTTGGAAAATATTCCAAGCAATTTAAATTTAAGTTTAAGACAATAGAGGACGCCTCTAGCAACATATTGACCAAGCAGGATCTTAATATCTTAAATCTTATTCACCAGAATATACAGGGGCTTCCTGGTAAAGAATTAGAGCTAGAATTATTTTTACAAGAAATGAATGTTGATATACTATGTCTCACTGAACATTGGTTAAATCAACATCAATTAATTGTTAGTATTAATGATTACAAAGTTATCAGTTCGTTCACGAGAGACTCGGCAATAAGAGGAGGGTCACTCATTTTGTTAAAAAATTCTCTTAAATGTAAACAACGTAAAGATATTGAGTCACTATCTATAGAACGAACTATTGAAATTTCGTGTGCAGAGCTGGAGCAGCATATCATTGTCTGCGTGTACAGACCCCCTTCTGCAGTTTATGACTCATTTGAGACTAGCATGGAAGAAGTCTTGAGAAAAATTTGTACAAAAAGTAAAAAAGTTATTGTATGCGGTGACTTTAATATAAACATCCTAGAGGATTCACAGAACTCTATTAGGTTTCTGAATCTTTTTAAGTCTTTCAATTTACACCACCTTTTCAATGAACCTACAAGAGTCACCTCCACTTCAGCTACGTGTTTGGACAACATTCTGTAATTGTAATGTAGGGGAAAAATCCATAATAAATTTTATAAACTCTGATCACAGTGGTCAGATGGCTGTTATCGACTGTCATCGAAATGTTCCGTCTACTAGTTTCACATGTAGGCCCATTACTAAGGGGCGTGTAAAAAAGTTCAAGAAGAATATTTGTAATAAAATATCCTCAATTCCATGTATTGAAAATAGTGTTGATGAATTATATGAAAGCCTTTTCGAAATTGTTGAAAAGGAATTTAATGGCATCTTCACAAAGAAGACCATTAAAAATAATTCTAAAAATCAATTTAGTGACTGGGCCACTACAGGTATATACATAAGCAGAAGAAAATTGTTTGAACTATATGACATTAAGGCTAATTCATGTGATCATACAGTAAAAGAATATGTAAAAAACTATTCTAAATGCTTCAAGAAAATATGCGCTGTTGCTAAATCAAACTACATTAAAAACAAAATAAGTAAAGCAACTAACAAAATTAAAATCACATGGAATATCATAAACAAAGAGACTTGTAAAAACAAAACACAAGAACACAAGGTCTCTCTAAAAATCAATGGCAAACAACTTGACTCTGATGCTGATGTGGCAAATGCATTTGAGTCTTTTTTCACTAATATACCAGTGACAACGACAAGTACATTAAACTCAAGTTCACATCTTGCTGTCTCCTTGCTAAAAGCAAAAGTTGACGAATGTAAAACACCTTTCAGATTTACCCATGTAACACCTGAGATAATAGTAAAAACTTTTAAAGATCTAAATATAAAAAAAAACTGAAGATCTTTGGGGAATATCTGTAGACATTTTAAAAAATATAATACTGCATATCGCACCCCATTTGTCAATGATATTCAACAGATGTGTTGACGAAGGCCAATTTCCTAACTTAATGAAGTATAGCAAAATCATACCGTTATTCAAATCAGGTGATAAAAGTAATCCTTCTAACTTTAGGCCTATTTCTATATTACTACATTCGACGACCCGATTGGAACAGTGGTAGTGAACGCTGCCTCTGATACAAGGGTGGCGGGTTCGATCCCCGCACAGTACAAACATTTGTGTGCATGAACATGTTTGTTTGTATTGGTCTGGGTGTTTGCTATGTATTATAAGTATGTATTTACAAAAGAAAAGTATTACATGTATATATTTGTAATCCCACTGTTGATTCTGATATCCGTAACACAGGTGCTTGAGCTACCTATCTCGGAGTCAGATCAATGTATGTGATGTTGTGAAATATTTATTTATTTATTTATTATTTACCTGCACTAAGTAAGATTTTTGGAAAAGTCATATTCGTTCAGTTGCTGTCTCATTTTAAAGTTAACGACCTGCTTCATAATAAACAACTTGGGTTCACTAAAGGTAAGTCAACAACTGATGCAGGAGTTGCACTTATCAAGCATATTTTTGATGCATGGGAAAACAAGCAGGATGCTGTTGGAGTATTTTGTGACCTATCGAAAGCATTTGATTGCGTTACGCACCAAACATTGTTGTTAAAATTAGCTCATTATGGTGTGTCCAAGATTTCACTAAGTTTGATAAATTCTTACTTGTCTGATAGAATTCAGAAAGTAAACATTAATGGGACATATTCTTCAGGCACTCCTCTATTGATGGGAGTGCCCCAAGGATCGATATTGGGGCCTCTGCTTTTCCTGATATATATAAATGACCTTCCTTACTTTACACAAGACCTTTGTGAGGTAGTGCTATTTGCTGATGACACTTCGTTGATCTTTAATGTTGACCGAAGAAAAAGTACGTTTGACGATGTAAATGACACTCTGTCACAAGTTCTCCATTGGTTTACCACTAACAACTTACTTCTTAATGCTAAGAAAACTGTGTAAAATTCACAATGCCCAATGTAAGACAGGTCAATACTAACATCACTATGAATAATGAACGTATTGAAGTCATTGATTCAACAGTTTTCCTTGGCATTACCATTGATGCCAAATTACAATGGGGACCCCACGTCGCAGCCTTGGCGGGAAGACTTAGTTCCGCCGCGTATGCGGTTAAGAAGATTAGACATCTGACCGATATTGAAACCGCGAGATTGGTTTATTTTAGTTATTTTCATAGTGTAATGTCTTATGGTCTCTTGTTGTGGGGGTCCGCTGCTGATATACCGACAATATTTGTATTGCAGAAGAGGGCCATCCGCTCCATATACAACCTCAGACCTCGCGATTCGCTAAAATAATTATTTAAGAGCATTAACATCTTAACCGTAGCTTCTCAATACATTTTAGACTGTATTTTGTACGTGCGAAAGAACATGGATATTTTTTCGAAAAAATCTGATTGTCATGGTTTTAACACTAGAAATAAACACAAGCTCGCGATTCCAAATCTGAAACTTCAAAAAATTAATAATTCATTTGTTGGTCTAAGTATTAAAATGTACAATAAGTTGCCACAAAATGTTATTGAGTTACCAACGCATAAATTTAAATCTCACGTGAAAGCCTGTTTAATGAGTAAAGGATACTATAAAATTGTAGATTACTTAAATTATAAGGATTCATGGACATAATGACCTCCATGCCTGCACACTTGTAACATTTTCATTTATATTAACAAAAAATATTAATATTATATAATTACTGAATTTTAATAAATTAGGCTTAGCAGCATTTATTACTGTATAAAATTGATTTATATTGATTATTCAATAATTGACAAGATGCTAACCACCTACTATTGTACACCTCGTCCTGCAGTTTATTAGTATTAGATTAAGTAACTACTACTCTTTGTGACCTATGAGGAGAACCTAAGTAGTCATGCTCACTCAAATGTCTCTGAGGTGGTGGCGTTATGTGGCGGGTCATTGCATTCCCTCTTATATGGTTGAGTGAAATGATGGCTGACACATACGTCATACTTGTGAACAGGTGCCACCTTTGGGGACTGGTCCGCTTCGGTTTACCTCATATTTAGCTTTTAATTTGCTTCATTCTATTTTGTGTTGCATTAGACTGTATGACTTGGTATGAAGATAATAAACCATTGTAAAAAAGTTGGCGATTAAAAAGAGTAACTGGCGAGTTTCTTGCCGGATCTTCTCGACCAGAAACAACTTTCCGAGCCGGTGGTAGAATCGCATTATGTTCATTTATTTCTTTAGTATATTTTATGTATCAACATATATATGTATTAACATGTCAATTATACATAAGTACTTATAAATAGTTTTAAGTCATTCAAATGTATGACGATTTGTAAGTGCTGTGTACAAGCCTATGCAAATAAAGAATTATTTGAATTGAATTGAATTGACAAGATAGCTAAATGGTTTATTCCATACGGTAGAGCACATCTCACGGAATTGGGACCATGACATGTCAGATCCAACATGTTCTTCATAAATATGCTTCAAATTAATCTCATCTTGCTTAAATATAATGATGAGATTTGAATTGTCCCGTACAAGTTGTTTTGGAATTTTCGTGTAAGTTTGATTGATGTAAAAACAATCTATATTTTTATGACGTCCCATGGCGAAATAATCTCTAATGTTGTTTTGATTCTCACAAGCAACGTCGTCAAAAATAATAATTGAATCAGGTAAAGCGTCATGAGGGCTTAAAATGTCTCTATTATGATTGTATTTATTAAATGATGCTCCAGGTACCATATCCAAAACCTTTTCAAGATATAAATATTTAGGTTGATACAAAGACTTTGAATACACATAAAGGTTACGGAATCTCGGTCCATTTTTATGCAATAACAAACTTGTTACCAAATTTGTTTTTCCACTATTAGAGGGACTGCACACAATACAACGTATTGTACTTGGTAATAAATTTCCATGTCGTCGAGGGACGTTAGACAGATGCAATCTAATTTAAGTTTTTTTTTTGTTAACGAACTTCATGATTTCGGTTTCTGCGTGACTTCAGTGTTGCATTAGTGACAATTGAATGAGCTAAAGTTACAATATCATTGTTTATAAATGAACTTTTAGGTAGTGCATTGCTAATAACATGTTCTGCTATCAGTGGTTACTTTGATGTTGAGATATTGGATTTTCTAAGCAGTCCGAAACGTTAAACCATTATGCTCCTTGATTATGTGAAGTTTGATTAGAACTCATGAATGTGATCAATACTACACATCTTGTGAGTGTTACGAGTATATTTTTACATTATAAAAAGTTAAACAGAGAACACTTTAATGATTTCGATGTCGTTTCAGGTCGGCTAGATTTCGTTGAACAGATGCACCCTAATATTCCTAATTTAAATGGATTGTTTGCTACGGTCGACCGAGCTGATTTCATAGTCAACCAGACTCTCTTCACGTTTGTGGTAAAGCTCCAAACGTTTGATTAGAGCGCCATTGTAATAAAAAGTCAAGTGCTCGGCAAGGGACGAAATACGGCTACACCGTAGGGCTTTCCAAGTCAAGTGCTCGACAAGGGACGAAATACGGCTACACCGCAGGGCTTTACAAGTCAAGTGCAAGGCCTGAGAAGCAGTTACAGGTTTGTAGGACTTACATTGGCGAAGTGCTCTAGTGAGAGAGATCTGATCAACATCACAAACATCAATTTGTATTAGAACTCAGGAATCAACAGGCGAGCAACTGTACACATACCTACCTATATTGAGATGTTCAGCACGCTTCACAGATCTTCTGTGAAGTGTGCTGAAATTCTCAATATATACTACTCATGTTGCAATGCAGAGGGTCAACTTTTACCTCCAGTTCTTATTTTTAAAGGTAAAAACATAAAACCCGAGTTTTTTAGGGTTCCGTAGCCAAAATGGCAAAAACGGAACCCTTATAGTTTCGTCATGTCCGTCTGTCCGTCTGTCCGTCTGTCACAGCCGATTTACTCGGAAACTATAAGTACTACAGTGATGAAATTTGATGGGAATATGTGTTGTATGAATCGCTACAAAAATATGACACTAAATAGTAAAAAAAAGGATTGGGGGTGGGGCCCCCCATACATGTAACTGAGGGATGAAATTTTTTTTTTCGATGTACATACCCGTGTGGGGTATCAATGGAAAGGTCTTTTAAAATGATATAAAGTTTTCTAAAAAACATTTTTCTTAAAGTGAACGGTTTTTGAGATATCAGCTCTCAAAGTCGTAAAAAGTATGTCCCCCCCCTCTATTTTTATAACTACGGGGTATAAAATTCTAAAAAAAATAGAGGTGATGCATGCTAATTAACTCTTTCAACGATTTTTGGTTTGATCAAAGTATCTCTTATAGTTTTTGAGATAGGTTGATTTAACTGTAATTTTGGACTTTGCTGCTACGGAACCCTTTGTGCGCGAGCCCGACTCGCACTTGGCCGGTTTTTTTTGAAGGGTTACCACCTGGACCTGTCGTTTATATGAATGAAAAATTATCATATATCAACAGCGCCTTGTTCTTTAAGTGGTTTACTGAGCATTTTATACCAAAGAAAGACACAGGAAAAGCTCTGTTGCTTTTGGATGGTCATGGCTCACACAGCAATTCAGTTTATTTGCTTGAGGCAGCTGCTGCAAACGACGTTGTACTTCTTTACATTCCAAGTCATACGACTCATGTTTTACAGCCACTAGACCGTGCGTTTTTCAAACCTTTCAAATCTTACTTTAACCAAGAAACAAAAGTGTGGATGACAAACCATAAAAAACGAAAACTGACTCGTTATTACATTGCTCAATTAATCGGAAACGCTTGGTGCAAGGCTGCTACTATATCCACTGGTATATCAGCTATGCGATGCACGGGAGTGCACCCATTCAACCCTTCAGCAATACCCGATTACTTCTTTTGCATCGATGTATCTAATGAATCACACGCAAGCGGTTCTGTTAACAGAATTGAAAATCAAGCTGCGGTGACCGAAATGCCAAGGAATTCACAAGCGTTGATTGAAAGCTCTCCGAGTACAAGTTATCATCAAGATCTTGCAACGTCTGTTATCAACCCTGAGCATTCCACTAAGGTTACATCGGAGTCCTCAGTCAACAACTTAAATATTAGACCAGACTCTCCGTCTATTTTGAACTCTGATGATGATATGCCACAAGTAAACAGTTCAAATACCGGATCAAGACTAAATAACCCTGATTCGATACCATTAATTAGCATTCCTAATGAAACATCTGAATCTAACGAACCATCTCAAACGATTGGCTCCTCCAAACTTGAAATAATTAATACATCTAAATCAGCTGCTGAAAAAAAGGAAACACCACCAAAGTGTTAAAAGACATTCGACCTATCCCTGTAATACTCCAATACCAGCTCACAAGTAGAAAACAAAAGACAACAGTGTTTACATCGCCAGAATTTATTGCTGAAAAAACAAAGCTGAAGGAACTTAAACGAAATCAAAAACCAATAAAGGATAAGGAGAATCAAGGGAAATCTCTCAAAAGAGTTATCAAAAAGAAAAAGAGAAAGGAATTAAGTACTTCTGAATCGGATGATGAAACCGAAAAAGGTAATGAGGCACAGATTAAAAAGAAAAAGGAAGTTATCAACAAAAAAAGAAAAGTAGCCAAAAATAATGAGAAAAAAATTAAAAAAAAACGTCAGTCTTCTTGTTCTAGTGAATCAAAAGAAGAAGAGATAGAAATAGCTTCGTCAAGTGAACATACAGATATTGAAGAGAACGCTTGAGTTGAATGTTTAAAAGATTATAATACAACGAAGAGACAAGTAGACTGGATACAGTGCACAAGATGTTTGAAATGGTTGCACGAAGTTGTACAATGTACAACTATCTGTACAATAAGTGTGGTCGCTACAATGTACGATAGCAAAATAAGTAATATTTCTTGAAGATTAAGTTCACTTTCTTTGATTATTTTTAAATTTATTGTTTTTTTTTAACATGGGGCATTTAACCCTGTACCCTGGGGGAAAACGCCCTTTTCTATAGTTTTTAAAAAGACGTGTAAGTCAAAATATAACTATAACTATTAGTTAATTAACCAAATAATATGAGGCTGATTAGTTTATGTAACAGATGGTTTCTAATCAATAAATATGATTTGATTATAAAAGTGTTTTAAATACCGAAACATAAAAGTGGGGCGTATTTAACCAGTTTACCCTACCCAATAAAAAAAAAATGGGGCGTTTCCATTCCTCGCCCAGGAAACACTCAGAGCGGGGTGAGGACTGCCACGGAGGCTTCATCCGTCGCCCGGTCAGGGCGAAGAGGCTTGCCAGCTCGGCCACTCTCCCACTCAACCTCCCGGGTAGCACCCACGCTGCTGGATGCAGTGCAAGCACCACCGAGAGGAGTCGAGTGTAAATAAAAAGGTTTCTAGTATATTTTAATCACCTGAGACGAAGTCAACAACAACAACATTCAAATTTTGATTTAATTGACAAAATAAAATAAAAATCGTTTATTGACAACAACAAATAAAAATATTCATTATAACCTGAGTAACGGTAGAAATGAAATGAAAATAATTTATTCAAGTTAGGTCCATACAGAATTCTGATTTTTAAACATTTGGTCATGTGGTTAATTAAGTAGGATATTTGTTGCAGTGCCCCCAGGGTAGCGGGGTTCGGGGGGGCTGGATGGATCTGCCGTTGTTCACAGGACAAGCAGAGTGATAGGTTAAATGTTTCCAAAACGTTACAATTTTTAGAATATGCGCTAGTACGCAATACCTACTAGCGAAAGTGCTTATTGCTGCTACTTACGTACTAACTATAAATTAAAAATCAATAATAAAATTGCTCGGTAGTTGGTGCCACGTCCTTTGACTTTGGAGATGAGACTTATATGAGTCTACCCACATTACTTATTAATAAATTGTTCAAATTTGTATTTTCATATCACTACTGCTTATAATATAGGAAAATAGTTTATGGGACAAACGTTTCTGTGAAAATGGATTTTACATTCATAAGACGAGGAAGGGGGCAAGTTCTACTACATGAAGGATACCAGTACAGTAGAAAAAAGCAATATGTCAACAATTCTATTTGGTACAAGTGTAGCAAAAGTTTTACAGCAAAATGTCTTGGATCCATTACCATTAAGGTTAGTATCAGTGGCTAATATTTCAATGTACTTATAAGAAAATTGATTTAATTTTGTTTATTGTTTCCAAGCATTATGTATCAGTCAACCATTGAGAACAACATAACACGTTCGATTCTCGTGCGTTACATGAAATCTGTGATTGAACATAATTTGTATCCTAAGTACTATCAGTTCATATTGGTCTAGATATTGTGTAGTATATTTTTACGGACCAAGTATTAAATTTGGTATTATACATATAATAAAGCCTGGTCATTACGATAAATGCCCAATACGGGAAGGCAAGTAAGTTGATAAAAAAAAAATGATATAGGTGGCAGACGAGATGACGGATCAATTGATGGTAAGCGATTACCGCCGCCCATGGACACATGCAATATTATTATGATAATTAACTAGGCACATAACGTACTGTGCAGAGTAATAATTTAAGCTGTTTAATAACTAAATTAAAAAAAAAACCGGCCAAGTGCGAGTCTGACTCGCGCACCGAGGGTTCCGCCGGTATCTTTTGATTGC
>CM032493.1:5031771-5091770 GCA_019059595.1 Marasmia exigua | reverse complement strand
AGCACGCTCCAGTTTGCCCTGTTAAAATCAAGCACGCTCCTGCACCTTGGCTTACTGAGGACCTCAAATCGCTTATGGATAAAAAAACGCTGCGAAATCCCGCTACAAAATGGACCCGTCCGATAAGAAAAAAGAAAAATACAAGTTGCTAAGGAACCGCTGCAATAGGTTGTGTAGGGACGCTCAACGACGCCACATCCACAAATCAGTCGAACATGGAAATCCAGCAAAGGTCTGGAAATTTCTTAAGTCAATCGGAATTGGAAGATCGCGTAGTGATTCTTTCCCAAAAGATATTAATATTAATCTTTTAAACAAGCATTTCTCTTCGTCTGCGGCCATTGATAGTGCTGTAAAAACTAACACTTTAAATCATCTGTCATCTCTTCCATTTCCGGACTTCTCTCCGTTCGTCTTTAGTCAGTTACTTGATTGTGATGTTAAGAAGAACATATTGTCCATTACATCTAACGCTGTCGGCAGCGATAGCATTAGCCGTAACATGATCTTACCCCTCCTTGACATCCTCACCCCCGTCATTACTCACATTCTTAACCACTCCTTGTCCACCAGTACTTTTCCTACTGCCTGGAAAGATGCTCAGGTCATACCACTTCCTAAGAAATCCAAGCCATCTTCTCTCTCCGATTACCGACCTATATCCATTTTACCATTCCTATCCAAAGTCCTCGAGAGAGTTAATCATCAACAGCTCAGCCGTTTCCTCTCTGAAAATCAACTCTTCAACCCGCTCCAATCCGGTTTCCGCCCAGGTCATAGTACGGTTACTGCTCTCGTCAAGATTACTGATGACATACGCCATGGTAGGGACAGCAAACATCTCACAGTACTAGCTTTGTTGGACTTTAGTAATGCTTTCAACACCGTGGATTTTGACATCCTGCTTGGCGTGTTGCGTTCTATTAACATATCTCCAACAGTAATTGACTGGTTTCATAGTTATTTGTTTGGACGCCGGCAACGAATCCGTGCTGATGATGTTATCTCTGAATAGTGTGATTGTATGAGTACTTGTTTACTCACACATTTATCTTGATTTATCTTGATAGTAAATGTAGGAAAAGACTTCAAGAATCTTGATTTATATTTATTTTGATTATTGTGTACACACAATGACAATCGAACGTGAACTAATATAAATAAAATTGTAAACAATCGACGCGCTTAGGAATGTAGGTCGCTGAACTGACAATAAATGAGCGATGTAATCGTACATATTCCCTAGCACGAGATGAGCAAAAACATGAAAGCAATCAAATATAAAATATAAAAATGACAACTTAAATAATGCTTATAAATTTCAATCACTACAAATGCTTATAAATTTCATTTCACAAATACTAATTAATTGAAATAAATTAAATTCAATTAGTTTTACAACAAAAACTTAAAAATTCATCTTAATTAAATCTCAAATGTGGAGATGAGCTTCTGTCCTGGCGGAGAGGGGCTTGGCCCCGGGGCGCAGGCGCAGTAGCAGACGCAGTCGAGGGCGCGGGCGCGGGTGGCAGGCTCTGCGTCTCCGTGTCGGGGAAGCACGCGGCGGGCGCGCGCGGCACGCTCCAGCTGCAGCGCACTCGTCTTGCCACGATGACGATACTGATAATGGCTATGCTACCCAGCACCACGTAGATCATAGTGTAGTGATGGATATCATGGTACGAGATACTCTCATACTCCACATCAGCTTCTTTCATCTTCTTGATATTCTGTCCTATCTCAGACAGTTCTTGTTGATGAGAATCGTTTGACATTGTCAGTTTCGGTATTGTTATATTTATGATATGATTGATGGAAGCCATGTGAGGGGTATAGAGCTCTGGATTCATTGTAATCTCTGACAGATGAGGCTTGTGTGGAAAGATAGAAAAATCTTCGGATTTTATAATGCAGTCTTCCCCCACATGAATCAAGCCGCCGCGAGTCAGCTGGTGCGCGGTCACTTGATCGCCGCATATTGTTTTAATATGACACCGGTCGCAACAAAAGTACATGTAGGTATTTAGGTTATTGACTTCGCTCCAAGCGTTTGAACATGGCCTAGTTATCGTCATGCATTCCATTTTTTCTTGTTGACAGAAACTTTTGTCGTTTTTAGGGTTCCGTACCTCAAAAGGAAAAAACGGAACCCTTATAGGATCACTTTGTTGTCCGTCCGTCCGTCCGTCTGTCAAGACCCTTTTTCTCAGGAACGCGTGGAGGTATGACGCTGAAATTTATATCAATTACTCAGGTCTACTGTCCCTTTAAGCTGTGAAAATATCAAACTTCTAAGCCAAGCCAATCAAAAGATACAGCCGATTATGTCGATATTTTCAACATATTTTCGACACTCGCAAAGGAATCAAAACCTACAGGGTACTTCCCGTAAACTCAGAATCTTGGAATTTGGCATGAAGCATTGTCATATAATGCAAATACAGGAAAAATTCCGAAAATCACATTTTTTTACTTATATAATATAATAAAAATATTATAATAAAATGACACTTACTACCTTATTTCTCACGAAGGAATAAAGGTATCAAATTGAAATTTATACCAAATACCTAGGTCTACTGTCCCTTTATGCTGTGAAAAAATCAAACTGCTAAGTTAACGCGATCAAAAGCTGTTTATACCGACACTTCGATTGTAAACCGCTACGTTTGTACGGCGGAACCCTCGGTGCGCGAGTCAGACTCGCACTTGGCCGGTTTTTTTGACTTGATACTCGGGCTTCAATATGTAGCAGAAGTGAACATTCGACACTTGTAAACATGATCTCAGATCCTTTTCAGATAGCTTGATAAACACATCTCTTTTTAGGTTAATTGAAATGTAGTCTGCCACAGGCACTACGCTGACGGATTGGTCCTTGTCGACCGCCGGAACAGGTATAACTTTCAGAATCTCATAGGTGTCCCGGGTGAGGAGTGGCAGTTTCATCTCGAACATCAAGACGTCTTCCAGCATCCTAGTTCTAACCTTCAGTAGCTCGTAGACCTTTGTCAACTCTGTGTGTATGTTGTCGATGGGCAGGGTTATGTCTTTGCGTAACTTTGTTGATATTATACTTAATTCCTTGACAAGTTGCTCGGGTGGCAACAAATGAAAGTTGAAACGCTCGTGATAAATGTCGGTCACTGTGTCTAATACTGTGTTCTGTACAATTTTCAGGCTAGATAGCATGTTGTTTGCGATTATCGCTCCTGTGTTGAAGCTATTAAGTACGTCAGTGGCTTGCACTTCTTCTTTTAGTTTATTCCAAGCAACTTCCAGTTGATTCATATGTTGGTTTATTAACTTATGCTGTTGATTCATAGACGATTCTGTACGTTTCAAAACATTGTATTCCGCTTCAATGATACTAGTCTGGTTCTTCCATAGAGAGGCCATATGTTTTTGATTGTTTCGAACGAGCGCTATGTCTTTCTTGTACTGTTCGGCGAATCTCTCGTCCAATACTCCGAAAAGGCTGTTAGCGATGTATCCCACGCCGTCGATAAGACCGCGACGGCGCCGACGCAGTCTAGCGTTTTCTGTTTGCGAGTTTTTATGCTGACTGAGTAACATATGATTATAGTACTCTAGTTCCGAGTATCCGTGACGTAACTGGAGTATTACGGCGTCACAATGTGCTTGCTTGCGTATGATATCACATGTCGTCTTGAGTGATTGTATGTAATTGTCTAACACCTTTATTCCTTGCCAATAAGGTTCCATATTGTAGAAGACAATTATTTTCCATTCATCTCTTATCAGTGTCATGTCGGAGACTTTGTCGAAATATAAATGTTGATTATGTCGAAATTGAGTAATGTTGACGGTTGCTTGAGATCCCGTCAGAATTGTCATAAATAGCATTAGGACTGCCACAACCGATGGAAAATTGGACTTGAGCGGCCTTTTCTGCGGTTTTGGTGTTGCGTAATATGTGTTTTGATCTGGAATTGTAGTTTGTGTCTGCTTGTTTGGACAATCCTCTTGATTTTCTAATAGTAGTGACACTTTTACCACTGGCCGCTTCAAGGTGCCATTCTTTGTTCTCAGTGTCACCACACGCACGTATTCATCTTTGCCTTGATGCAGTTCGATGACTCTACCCATTGTCCACTTGCCTGGGGGTAGATTATCGTCATGGATGAGTACCACGTCATCTACTTGCAGATTGCGCTGAGGCTGGCGCCACTTGCTTCGGGCCGCGAGTTGGATCAGGTATTCCGAGCGCCATCTTTTCCATAGGTCTTGCATAATTTTTTGGGTAAGATACCAGCGAGTCCTCTGGTCATTCTCTGTTTCGATCAATGTGAGAGTTGGTCCACCCGTAAGGAAGTGAGCGGGTGTCAGATAATTGAGATCTTCCGGGTCCTCTGTGAGCGGGCATAATGGCCTTGAATTTAGACAGCCTTCGATTTGCGTTAGCAACGTGGTAAATTCTTCGTAGGTCAACTTCTGTTCGCCGATGACTCTTTTCAAGTGGAATTTAAAGCTCTTTACCGCGGCTTCCCACAAACCGCCAGCGGAGGGCCAAGATGGAGCATTGAAGTGCCAGGTGATCTGCATATCAGCTATTTCCGCCATGAATTCATCTCCCATTATCTTGATGGTTTCTTTGTATTCCTCTTGTAGAATTCGACTCGCTCCCAGAAAATTGCGTCTATTGTCACTGTACACGTGACTTGGCGTCCCTCGTCATTCAGCCATTCTTCGTATGGCGGCAATGAATGATGAAGTTGTCAAGTCAGACACCAGTTCTAGGTGTACTGCCTTAGTCACCACGCAGACAAAGGCGGCCACGTATGCTTTGTTGGTCCTGATACCTCGGCCCTTGTTGGCTTTTATGAATATGTGGCCGGTGAAATCTACTCCAGTGTGCATAAATGGACGATATGGGTTGGTCCGCGATGCTGGTAGATCTCCCATTAATTGATGGTGTTTCTCAGGGTTGTGTTTTCTACATGTGACACAGCGGCGGATAATCTTTTTTGTAGCGTTGTTTCCACTAATGATCCAATATTTTCGCCTGATGAATGATAATGTAACACGAGCGCCCCTGTGATATGTCATCTCATGTGCTTGGGTAATAATCAGGTGCGTTAATCGGTGTCCATGAGGTTAGATAGCAGGGTGCTTCATTTCGGGATCGATGTTAGCGTGTTCTAGCCTTCCCCCGACGCGCAAGATACCACATTCATCGAGGATGGGGTTGAGGCTCAAAATCCTGCTTTTCTTCGAGATTAACTTGTTGGTTTTGATTGCTGCTATTTCCTCACCAAAACGGCACTCTTGTACGTGTTTTACTATGGATGATGTAGTTTCTTTAATCTCTTTAACAGTTATGTACGGCAGATAAGTGCGATCTTGTTTTCGAGTTATAAAGCGGCGTACCCATGCTAGTACGCGCACTGTTTTTGAAAATGAGCTGTACTTGTCTAATAACTCGTCAATCACAGCATCACCTTGCAAGTGCTGCGCGGTATGAACTGGCTTCCTCTTCACCATTTCTACTTCGGTAATGAAGGTTTGTAGCGCAGATTCATCAGCCTTGAATTCGGGCAACCACGTAGGACCTTTCCACCATATAGCTTGCTTTTTGAGTTGAGATGGTGTCAAGCCTCGACTAGCGCAGTCTGCGGGGTTGTCTGCTGATTTCACGTAGCGCCAGCACGTCGGAGGCATCACTTGTGTGATCTGTCGCACCCTGTTGGCGACAAATACTTGCCAGCGTTCGGGATCGCCTTGTATCCAACCCAGAACAGCTGTAGAGTCGACCCAACCATACATCTTGATATCGTGGTTTGTCAAACACTTCTTTACTTTTTCCATCAATTGAGATAGGAGAAGACTGCCGCTCAGCTCTAGTTTTGGAAGAGAAATCTTCTTATGTTTTGGTACCAAACGTGACTTTCCCGCAATCAATATTATTTTTTCTTGTGTAGGTATTTTGCAATAAATTACACACGCATACGCTTTCTGCGATGCGTCGCAAAATCCGTGTAATTCGACCTGTGTTTTCGACCCAGTTCCGTACCATCGCGGAATGTTCAACGTACATATTTAGTAATTTTAACTCTTGTTTAATTTTTATCCAATCTTTATGTAACTTTTCAGGAATCTTGTCATCACATTGTAATTGTTTTTCATTCCATACGTTTTGGAATATGAGTTTCAGTAAAGTAGAGGCCGGGGTCAGCCAGCCCAGTGGGTCAAATAATCTCGAAATTTCTGAGAGCAATTTCCTTTTGGTAGTGTTAGTACAGTCAGCAAAATGATTTTCGATAGGAATTTTAAAGCTGAATGTATCTTGAATCGGATTCCAGTTGAGGCCAAGGGTCTTAGTCGGCTCCGCTTGATAGAAGGTGTAATCTTGTTTTTCATCCTTGTTGATGTCATCCAAGAGTAATTGTGACTCATTTGATCTCCATTTCCTTAAGTTGAACCCCCCCAATTTAAGTAATGATATCAGGTCTTCTTTTAATTGTTTGGCTGACTGTACTTGGTCCGTCCCAGACAGTAAGTCGTCCATGTAAAAGCAAGTCTCAACTACTTGGGCCGCCACAGGGAAGGTTTTCCTTTCGTCGCATGCCAACTGCTTGAGGGTCATCATGGCGAGAAAAGGAGCGGCCTTGGTGCCGTATGTGACGGTAGTTAGTTGGTATTCGCGCAGAGGTTCGTCTGGTGAGTTTCGCCATATAATCTTTTGTAGTGGCTGGTCATCAGGATGGACCCACAACTGGCGGAACATCTTCTCAATGTCAGCGATGAATGCGATACGATATTGTCTCCACTGTATGATCAGGGACATAAGGTCACTTTGTAGATTAGGACCTTTGTACATAAAGTCGTTTAAGCTCGTGCCATTCGATGTTTTGGAGGATGCATTATAGACCACCCTAAGGGATGTTGTCTCAGAGTCTTCCCGGATGACACAGTGATGTGGTAGGTAACACTCACGTGTCTTGCTTACACGTGTTTCGGGTGCTATCGTCATATGGCTCAGTGATAGGTATTCGTCAACAAATTGCTTGTATTGCATCGCCATCATTTTATTTTTACTGAATTTCCGTTCTAAGTTATGAAATTGCGCAATCGCCTTGGCTTTTGATTCACCTAACTGCGTGTCGATAGTTGACTTAAGGGGAAGTCTAACTACGTATTTTCCATCTTCTAACCTTGTTGTTGTAGACTTGTAAAATTTTATGCAATCTTGTTCTTCATTTGAGTTAGATGAATTGCCGCCAATATCTTCTATTTCCCAGAATTTTGTAATGGTGTCCAGATCAATTAAGGTGACATTGCATTGGGGACTTTGTACCTTGCCGCACAGTATCCACCCTAGTCTCGTCTCTTGTGCGACGGGAGTGCTATCACCTCTCTGTACTCGTTCTAGAAGGATCTCCGCGTAAACTTCGGCTCCCAAAAGAAGATCAATTGGCGTGCTTCTGTAGAATTGTGGATCAGCTAATTCAATCTGGTCTAGGAATGGCCAGGTTGGCTTGTTGATAGTAGAGTTGGGTAAATTTTTGGTTAAGTTACTCATTATAAATACTTGTGTGGTAAATGAATAACTTCCTCTTAATGCACTACAGGTAATGTTAGTCGTCCCTTTACAGATAGTATCTTTCGATCCAATTCCTGTTATTATTCCTTTGCATTTTTCTCTCTGTAGTTTTAGAATCTGGGCAGCTCTTTCAGTAATGAGGGACACTTGCGATCCTTGGTCTATAAGGGCTCTCAAGGTGTGCTGTACCCCGTCGGCTGCTTGCACTTTGACCAAGGCCGTCGCTAACAGTACTTCAGATGTAATGTTTCTGTCCTGTTGCGCGATATTAGTTATGTTGTTCGGTCTTGTACTCATGGCGTTCCTGCTTGAATATGCATCGTGTAATAGGGTGTTATGATATCCATTACATTTTTTACAGCGGCGACTAGACTGGCATGGCTTTCCCTCATGGTTGTATAAGCAGTTGGAGCAGAAGTTCAGTCTTGCGATAGTTCTCCGTTGAGATGATGTATCCATGTTTCGAAATTCCGTACAAAAGTAAATACCATGGTCACCGTAGCATACAGGACAGTTTATACGACTTCCTTGTTGAAGTCTGCTTGTAGGCTTGTTATTAAACTTTGATAGCTGTGTCTTGTAATTATTATTTGGAGTAGTAGGTAAGTAATTCTGTTTGTTTGTATTATTTTCTTGTTTTCGCCTTGACGCCTCCATCGTAGTAAATTTGGATTCCAGAAAGTTCAAAAAGTCCTTAAGTAATGGAAGCTCTCTGGGTTGTTTCAAGGATGCTGTATACTCATTGTGAGTCTCCGGGTCTAACTTCAGTGAAAGGATGTGGACGAGCATGGGGTCCCAAGTATTGATCTCGACACCTAAATTCTTGATTCCGTTTAGACATTCTGTGGTGACGTCATGTATGCGCTTGACCTGATTAGCCGTCGCTTGTTGTAGAGTAGGTAAATTCATAATTGTATTCATATGCGTCGAGAATATTAATTTCTTGTTGTTATATCGGTGGTTTAGAATTTCCCAGCACGTGATGTAATTATCTGAACTGATTGGAAGGTGTTGTATCAGACGCTCTGGTTCGCCTCGAATTTTACTTTTCAGGAACTGCATTTTCTGTGCGTTTGACAAATAGGAGTTCCCGTGGATGGCTTCGGTAAACAGATCTTTAAAGGATGTCCACTGTTGATAGCTTCCATGGAATTCGGGAATATCTAGGTGGGGCGTCATCTTCTCCTTGTGAGACGCGTTCCATAGCATGCTGTTGATTTGTTTCTTCACGCTGTTGTAGTTGTTTTCGTATCTTGTAAACCTGGTCTCATAATCTTCATTTTCTCCGTTAAAAATGCTGTCTAACTCCCAATGAAGGCTATCGATGGCGGACCACCGTGATTGCAAGCTTTTTAATGTGTCCTCTAGCTCCCACTTTTCCGAGATGTTATTCAGATTTATGTTAGATAGAGTGCGCCCGAAAGCCTTGAAGTTGCTGTTCTGCTTCCGCATCATTTCGTCCAGTTTGCTGTTGCTTCCTTGATCCTTAGTCTCCAGTTTCGGTGGCATTTCAAACCTTGGTGTGGTAGTCACCATGGGCGAAGAAGGATAAGTACTTTGGATGTTCAATACTGGTGGCTTCAACCTGCTCGTTCCCGCTTGTTGGATAGTGTCTCTGGCTTCATAATAAAGTTGTCTTGCGATCTCATAGTGATTCCCAAGGAAATAATCACTTTCTTGCATTTCATATTGACACAACTTGTTATGTGTCGCTTCAAATTCTCTCCAATACAATTCTAATGTTTCTAACTTCCTCTTGATATAGTCAGACGTCTTGCGATCTTTTCCATCTTTCTTGAAATTGGTTAGCAAGGATTCAATACCCGTTACCACTTGCTGTTGGTTTTGAAGTAAAGCATTGAAGTCTTCCATATTGCTTGTTCACAGAAGAAACCTTGAAACTTATTTGGCTTGATAAATACTTGTGAGGTACCTGATTGCGCTTGCTTGTTAGTTCTTGAATTTTTGTCTTGATAAAAGTGAGTTCAACGTTCGTGTCGTCTTGATAACTTGTAGGAGTTCTTGATACCTTGTAAGATGTTCTTGATAGCTTGTTGGTTGCTCTTAATAGCAGGATGAACTTGAAAGTAGATGCTCTTGATAGCTGTAGGATGACCTTGTAGATGGATGCACTTGATAGCGGTAATAACTTGTGACTTCGCTCTTGTTAGCTGAAGAGTAGTCCTTGTAGAAGCTCTTGTTAGCAGTGGATTAGTTGGTTCAATTCTTAGCGTTTCCGCTGACCACGTATAGTCTTATGCGCCTTCTCAACTCAATCGGTGAGACCCGTTGGGGAGGCCGTTGAGCCGATTCGCGACCACACGAGATACAGCAAAATCACTAAGTAGATGCTCGAAGGACCATTAAATGTATGAGTACTTGTTTACTCACACATTTATCTTGATTTATCTTGATAGTAAATGTAGGAAAAGACTTGAAGAATCTTGATTTATATTTATTCTGATTATTGTGTACACACAGTGACAATCGAACGTGAACTAATATAAATAAAATTGTAAACAATCGACGCGCTTAGGAATGTAGGTCGCTGAACTTACAATAAATGAGCGATGTAATCGTACAGTGATATTAGCGCCGGTGTACCGCAGGGTGGCGTCTTGTCTCCTCTCCTCTTTGCAATTTTCATTAATAACATAACTCATAATCTTACTTCATCCTACCATCTCTATGCAGACGACCTTCAACTTTATTCGCAGGGTAGTCTTGATAACCTTACAGACGTTGTACAGATCCTAAATGCGGACTTGCACCGCATTTCGGAACGGAGCAGCTCGTTCGGCCTCAAGGTCAACCCTGCCAAAACTCAGGTGACGATAGTTGGTGGCCCGCGGTTAATTGCAAGGATTGACTGGGGGTCTCTGCCAGCTGTCACTTTTGACGGAGTCCATATCTCCTATAGCAGGAAAGTTAAGAACTTAGGTGTATTTATGGACGATTGTTTATCCTGGGATGCGCAAGTGGGAGAGGTCAGTAGAAAAATGTTTGCTTCAGCGGGCGCGATAAATAGACTGCGAAATTTCTTGCCGATACCTACCAAAGTTGCTCTTGTACAGGCTTTACTTTTACCTATTCTCGATTACGCAGATTGCTGTTACCTTGACCTCAGTAAAAAACTTCTCGATAAGCTAGAGCGCCTTCAAAATTTCTGCATCCGCATCATTTTTGGCCTACGCAAATATGACCATGTGTCTGAGTTCCGTGCACAGCTTAACTGGCTCCCCATTCGTCGGCGTCGCGACCTTCATGTCCTCTCCCTGTTATATACCGTCTTATTTAATCCTCTGGCTCCAGCTTATCTCAAAGAGCGATTCCAATTCTTGCAACCTGCCGACGGTCGAGAAATGCGGTCATGCCGCAAACTCCATCTTAGCTTCCCTCCTCATTCCTCAGAATCCTATTCACAATCCTTTACTGTTCGGTCCATTCGTCTCTGGAACTCCTTACCCCTTCCAATCAGGAAATCACAATCCCTTCCTATATTCAAGTCCCGTGTCAAATCTCACTTCCTATCTCTATAAATAGGTACACTGTCTTTTCCTTGTCTCTTTTTCCTTTTTTATGTGGTCTGCTCTCTGGTCATTTATACCTATCTATAAGAAATATTTTTATTGAATTTTTGTTATAAATTATCTATGTATATATTATTGGGTATGTATGTATTGTTTATTATTATTTATGTAATGTAATAATATTAATATATAAAATAATGTATATTTCTGCCATTCTCAATTTCATTTGTTAAATTACTTTGCACTGCCTTCGCTTATTACGAATACGATATTTCTTTCCTCTACCCAAAGGTTGTCTGGAAGAAATCGCTACAAGCGATAAGACCGCCTTATTGTACTGTCTGTTGCTGTTGTATCATGCTTGTATTTTATTTTTGTGCAATAAAGAATATCTATCTATCTATCTATCTATCTATCTTATTACATAGAAAACACCCATACCATGAGTTGTGACGTATTCAGTCCGGAGCCTTCGTAGCTGGCAAATAAATAAACAAATATTTCTCAACATCATATACATTGATCCGACTCCGAGATAGGTAACTTTAGCATCTGTGTTACAGATATCAGAATCAATACAGTGGGATTATAAATATTTACATAAGTACTTATTACATAAAAAACACCCATACCATGAGTTGTGATGTATTCAGTCCGGAGCCTTCGTAGTGCTCAATAAATAAATAAATATTTCACAACATCACATACATTGATCCGACTCCGAGATAAGTAACTCAAGCACCTGTGTTACAGATATCAGAACCAACAGCGGGATTACAAATATTTACATAAGTACTTATTACATAGAAAACACCCATACCATGAGTTGTGATGTATTCAGTCCGTAGCCTTCGTAGCTGGCAAATAAATAAATGTTTCACAACATCACATACATTGATCCGACTCCGAGATAGGTAACTTTAGCATCTGTGTTACAGATATCAGAATCAATACAGTGGGATTCACCTGGACAAACATTCGTGCGATGAACACTTGTGTTTGTTCGGTGTCTGGGTGTAATATATGTATTTAAGTATATATTTGTGTTCCTCTGTTGTCTGATATCTGTAACACAAGTGCTTAAGCTACTTAGTACGGAATCAGGTCAATGTATGAGATGTTGTGAGAATTATTATTATTATTATTATTATTACAAATATTTACAAAAGTACTTATTACATAAAAAACACCCATACCATGAGTTGGGATGTATTCAGTCCGGAGCCTTTGTAGCTGGCAAATAAATAAATAAATATTTCACAACATCACATACAT
Organism: Marasmia exigua; assembly: GCA_019059595.1. Taxonomy (NCBI): domain Eukaryota; kingdom Metazoa; phylum Arthropoda; class Insecta; order Lepidoptera; family Crambidae; genus Marasmia; species Marasmia exigua. Next base: position 5,079,401 of record CM032493.1, on the reverse strand, counting down.
TGATCCGACTCCGAGATAGGTAACTCGAGCACCTGTGTTACAGATATCAAAATCAATACTGTGGGATTACAAATATATACATATCGTCGGTGCGCCTGCCAAAGCTGATATGTGCATTTTTTAGATTTTTTTTTATTCGCTAGATGTCACTAGTTTTCTAAGGCCGATGTAATGCAAAAACCCGTTTGTGCAAATTCCGCATAGAAACAAAAATGTCAAAGTATGTATGTGCAATCACGTCAGACTACGAAGCCCTCAATCCTGTTAAGTGTAGTAAAATCACATAGCAATTTAAAAAAATTTGCCCTGTGCACACATCAGATTTAGTTACGTCACATATCAGGATTTACCATTATTTAGGAACTAAATTGGGTTATATTATTTAGGAAAAAGTGATAAAAGTGATTAAAAATAGTTTTATAGCACTGAAACGTAAGTTTTAAACTAAGCATCGTTATTCGGATGTGATTTTGTTAGAAAAATGTGTTTTGGCCAATCTATTAGATTGAAATGGTTGGTTGCAACTTGGTTAGTGGATGCAAGAAAGAAGTTTTTTCTGCTTGCCACGAATATCTTATTTTACAGTGTCAGGAACATTTTACTGACGATACATAATGTCCTAATCATAAAAAAATATATACTTAATAGCAAATCATATTCTTCCCCGGAATACCAACTATTGCGACAGTGATGACTCTATTAAAAATGATTCCAAGAAAACTAAGGTACAACAACTAGATTCGGAAAATTTGGACTACATTTTAGATGATCGTACTGGTTGGTTAATTGAAAAGCAACAAGAGAAAACTGAAACTATCCCTACAAAAATAGATAAAAAAATTATATTACTAAGATGACGAAACTGGTGAAATCGTCGAAATAAATGAGGCAAATATTCCATTAAATACCTCTAATGTTTCTTTAAAAAAACAGAGCATACAATAGAGCCCAAAGAATCAAAGGCAAACCATATTTTTAACGTCACGTGCATAAAGCAGATAAAGAATTCACATTGGTTCCCAAACCGCAAAAGATAATCTAAAAGAAACCTTGTATAAATGAATCCACAGTTGTGAAGTCTTTTAGATCGTACGTTTGTGGTGCAATATCGGAGGACCAAAAGCAATATATATTTCAATATTCTTGGGATTTAGTTACATGGAATACAATAAAGCTTATTTAAAAAAAAATGTTCGCATTAGACCCATTATACGAAGAAGGAAAGGAATAAAATCAATTGGATTCGATTGTTTTCTATCAAATGAGAACAATGATATTACAAAAATTTGCAAGAAATTTTTGCTTAGTACTTACTCTTGACATGAACAATGAGATACTCTCCGAATGGGTGAAAAGCCTAAATGATGCGTACTTAGAGAAATTGCATGCTACTAAGACATCAACATATCCAACTGTTGCTGATAAAATTGATTTAAAGTCGGCTTCAGTCAAGGAATGGTTAGGTATTTTACCAAAGGTACCAAGCCATTGCTGTAGGTCAAGTTCGACAAGAAAATGTCGAAAGCACCTTTCTCAGCAAGGCTCACATGTTTAGAACATATCAGAAATGGTGTCTAGATAACAATAAAGCCATGGCTCAACGGAAGCTTTTTTACTTAACACTAAAACATCAGCAAATATCTATACATAGATCTCGTAAGGAACAGTGTGATACCTGTACAGCTTTTAAGAAAATAATCTAACAATGGAAGCACATCAAGGCCATGTAGCAAGGAAGGAAGAAGCCTATACTGCTAAGCGAAATGCACTTGCTCTGTGTTCTACTGATGTTTTTGTCTTTACGGCTGACACTCAAAGTGTATTGTTTTGCCCTAAGTTATTAGTATCTGAGCAGTATTATAAAGAAAAGCTCCAAATCCATAACTACACAATATATTGCAATAATAATAAGGATGTGCGCTTATGTGTTGGGCATGTGGGCCACGGTGATGTAACATCAAACGAATACACGTCGTGTCTTATAGATTTTCTGGGATCGCAAGTTAAATTGCACTATAAAAAGATGATTATGTTCACAGATGGCTGTGGGTACCAAAACAGGAACAAAATATTATCCTCAGCTCTTAATGATTTTGCAAGAGATAATGGAGTCGAAATTGAGCAAAGATTTCTTGAGAAGGGACATACTATGATGGAGGCAGATAAAGTGCACTCTACCCTAGAAAAACTATTTAAAGCACCAATTTATCTCCCAAGCGATTACTTAAACCTTATGGCTCAAGCTTGGCCTAGTCACTCCTACATTATATATTTTTTAAGTAATACTCAAAAACTTGTAAGTTAGATTCATTGAGACCTGGTAAAAAACAGGAGATCCGGTTGTCACAAATATAAGCTTAACACGCGAAATAAACATAGGCTTACTGTCCCAAATCTAAGACTTCATAAAATTGGAAATTCATTTGTAGGATTGAGCATTAGAATGTTTAATAAGTTACCTCAAAATATTATTGATTTACCGGTACATAAGTTTAAGTTGCATGTAAAAAACTGCCTAATGCAGAAAGGCTACTATAAAGTAGAGGATTATTTGAATGATAAGGATTCCTGGACATGTTGATCTCTTCGCCTGTCCTCTAATGTATAATTCATTTCATATTTTTTCTTTGACGATTTATCTAAACGATATTGATTATAAGCATTGTATATCATACTGTCACTGTAATCATAATTTGTATGAGAATGAAAATTGTAATTACCATATTATTTGAAAAGAGTAACTACTGAGTTTCTTGCTGATTCTTCTCGGTAGAAATTGACATTCCGAATCAGCGGTAGATTACATAATATTTGACATTCATAAATGTTCTTTATTGAATAAAGACATTTTTGATTTTGACTGTATAAAAATTGATTTATATTGATTATTCAATAATTGACAAGATGCTAACCACCTACTATTGTACACCTCGTCCTGCAGTTTATTAGTCTGGATTAAGTAACTACTACTCTTTGTGACCTATGAGGGGAACCTAAGTAGTCATGCTCACTCAAATGTCTCTGAGGTGGTGGCACTATGTGGCGGGTCATTACATTCCCTCTAATATGGTTGAGTGAAATGATGGCTGACACGTACGTCATACTTGTGAACAGGTGCCACCTTTGGGACTGGTTTGCTTCGGTTTACCTCATAATATTTATTTTATGATTATTTCCTTTATTTTATTTTGTGTAACAATTAAACTGCATGGCTTGGTATGATGATGACACAACATTGTATTTAAGTTTGGCGATTAAAAAGAGTAACTGGCGAGTTTCTTGCCGGATCTTCTCGACCAGAAACCACTTTCCGAGCCGGTGGTAAAATCGCATTATGTTTATTTATTTCTTTAGTATATTTTATGTATCAACATATATATGTATTAACATGTAAATTATACATAAGTACTTATAAATATTTTTAAGTCATTCAAATGTATGACGATTTGTAAGTGCTGTATACAAGCCTATGCAAATAAAGAATTATTTGATATTTGATAAGAGCAATATTATACAAAAATGGAGAAATATTTTATAAATTACGCCATCCAGAAGATTGTACTAAACTAAACTATCATCTCTTTATAAGACTGAGAGGAAGATCGAAACGTGTAAATATTTTAGTTTGCAATCCTTAAAAAAGTGTTTAATTTTATTTAACGGTATTTCAATAATTACTTGTTGTCTATAAGTATCTCGAACTTTATTTAGTGTTTGCTATCTAGTAGGTTTTAAATCTTTTACAAAGGTTTTTGATCTCATGCTTTTAGGAAGACTGATTAAGTACGCAATTTTGTTAATCATAAAAATAGAAGCTTTATTTTGATTGATTACTCTCACATTTGATATGTTTTACGTTCATCTATTTATGTTTAGTTATAAAAATATTTATACTTTACTGTTTAAATGTGAACTTAAAGACTATTACTACTGCTTACTCATATGATTCACGATGATCGATGATTTAAGATTATTATTTGAGAAAGAAAAATATTTTGTAAGTAAAGACATAACGAAAATTTGTCTGTTGTGTCAATATCTAATGTTTAATTTACAACTTTTTTTTTTTATTGATTTATCAAGCAACGCATATACATTTACAAAAATGTGATTCTGCCGAACTGTGCAACAGTTTGTCGGCAGAGCTCTCGTGGACATAGCATTACTTATATACCTACTTAACTATCTTAATTAAAAGTTATGCTTTAACTTAGTTTATAACAACTTAAAGTTTTTTAATATTCAGACGGCCACACACTAGGCCACCACAGTCCGCTGAAATTCCCCAATCGACACTGAACCGATAGTATTTGATATTAAGGTGCGAATCGAATGAGGAAATCCGACAGCTCCGCATACCCCGATGTGTGTGGTCGCGCGGCCAATAGGTATTATAATATTATGGAGGCATTATCAATGCTAACATCACTTACTGGAATGACAAGCACATTGTGTAGTCAACAAACCTAAAGAAGAAAAGCAAAATATTATTATAATCTATATATACATATTTATATATATAGATATGCACGGGTGCAATATGTATATATATATATATATATATATATATATATATATATACAGGGTGTTTGGTAATGGGTATAACATACCGAAAGGTGTGTGTACAGCCCGTGTATGTAAACGCTATGCCAGTGTCAAAAACTGGATTTTGTGAAATTTATAATTTCCGATTCTTCCATACAAAAGTGAAAATTATTTTTTCACAAAACAAACATTGACAACCCTGATTATCAATGAAATGACTCCTCCCACTAAAATCCTTGGTACTTTTTATGGGACAATCTGGCACCGACCGCGTATGCGCAGTACGAAACCTAAGCGATAAAAAATAACTCTGAACTTCCTCCTACCTTACAGTATTTGTTCGGGACAATGCATAAACGAATAGGTAGCTTTAATGTGATTTAAATTGTAAATAAATTCATAGTTTAGGTTTCCATTAATCAATCATAGAATAGTCTAGTATAAGTCCTTATATGTAAATTTATGTTTTCTGTATAGCTCATAACATTAGCCTTAAGAATAAACCTTTTATATCCTTTTATAACACTAAGTAGGATAGGTAACGCTCTAGACACGATCTAGGGTGCAAAGCCGTCATTTCGAAAAACGGGGTACGCTTGGGCCATTAACCAGGGAAGTCTGGTAATTACTATCAAGCGACTGCCGTCTGACCTTCGCAACCTTTAGATACACTGCGTCAAGAAAGTCGGGACTAACGTAGTTCCCATATTTTATAACCAATGGGGTTATTATACCTTACGACGTAAGCGGGAGTGGCGCCATCAATTATTACGTAATTAACGATGTTTTATATCATGACCAAACTAGGGGTAGAAATACGCATAATTTAGAAATTACGATCCTGTTTAGGATGGAGGATTCGAACATGTGACCTCCCGTTTAGGAAGTGCACGGATCTATCCTATGAGCTACCAATAAGTACCTACTGATAGTAAAATACTTATTATTATTGAAATAGTAAATGAGTTATTTCGAATAGTTTGAAGTGCAAAAAAGCAAGTATTTCAGTAACTCTGGACTAGAACTAACTTTGAAGCAATCGGTTCGTTACAAAATGTGAACTAAGTACTAGAACAACAGAAGCTGATATTGACAACTATCGATAACAAAAAAAAATAGATTCCGTCCCTACTATCACTGCACGCGATTTAGTTCACCTTTCCCCCCGCTCGATCCATTGTAGTGCTGTCGCTAGTGTGCGCGCTGCGTGCGTAAATCGAGTAGTGTACTACTACTGACACGCTCCACACTTTAGGGTTCCTCAATGAAAATAATAGACATTATTACAAATCAGTAAACTTATCATGATAACAATTAATTATTAAATGGAAGAACTTATTCGAATACGAAAAAGTTCGAAAAGTAATACATATTCTAAAAAGAAGTTGGAGTAATTCAGCAAAATTTAGGAGAGCCACGCTTCGGCATGAATAGACCGGATCGACCGGAGTGTTACCACGGCTTCACAGTAAAACCGAAGTGAAGTCGCGTGTGTTTCTCTGCGTGAAGGAGGTGTGAAAGGGGGATTCAAAAGTTGGCAGCACACTGCAACACCAGTTGTGAGTGTCCATGGGTAGCGGCAATCGCTTAACATCAGGTGATCTGTCTGTTCTTCTATCTCCTATCACATAAAAAATGTAAAATCAAATAGCCTCATAAAATAAATTCTAAGTAGTTTCGTAAACTTTTATCAATAAAAAAAACTCAAATCATATTGAGGATATGTAGCTAATGTATGTTAGTCAATAATTTCGATTAATGATGCGGCTTAAATTCTTCCTTGTTACAAAATAATTTTATTTAAACAAAGTATGTACGGAACCCATTATTAAATAATAAATTTGATTTTGATTAGCGACATCTGTGTATGGGCAGCGAAACCGCGTCAGTTCACGCTAAAGGCGGGACTTTTTCACAACTGTTCAACTGGTTGCAAGAAATTCCCGCCTTTGCTTGTGTGTGTAAATGTGACGAAAAATCTAAAGATTAAAGAACCAGAAGGGTCATAAAGTTCGCTTGTTTAGTATGAACTTACGTTGAGTCAAAGCAGCTTCTCTAACTTTGCGAGTGTAAATGGGGGATTTTTTAATTTGTGTCTTTAGTTATAATAGCCTAAGCCTAACCTACTTAATAAAACAAGTAGCATTTAAAGAAAAAATCCCACCGCATTATTCTCAAAAAAGTCATTTTAATATTTTTAGATCAATTTTGTGTAGGTATGTTAGCTCTGCACGTATAGCAAATGTGACAGTAGCCACTTTTAACAATAATTACGAGTATGATGAATGTTTGACATGAATAAAATTTGTCGATCGGACAAGCGTTCGTAATAAATTTAACACACTGTTTAATTACTAAAACCTACGCATCTGTGTGTGTAGCACATATCCATGGGCGGCGGTAATCACTAACCATCAGGTGAGCCATCATAATGTAAGAAACATTTACTAAAACCAATTTTATCTGATGATAGTAGGTAAGTAACACTCGGTAACAAAACCAGGCCATGAACTTCCTTTACTTAACGTTTCATTCATTAAACACTCGTGTTGGTGGAGAGACGTATCTCTCAGAAGTAATATTAGTGGTAGGCAGGAAATGCAATATTGGCATGTCCCTTCTGTTCCTACATAACGAGTTTATGTGTTCCCTTGTCGATGAGGTGAATGGCCTCGAGTAAGTTTAAGAATAAAATCAGGTGTTTTAGGGTTGTGTACAAGCAATTTCACATAAAAACTTTGCTGGCTTATTTCTCAGAAACTATAACAGATTAATTTTTTTTACTATTTTTCCAAGTACTCTCAAGGCAAGCCCTATTTACAGTTTTCGGTATGTTATACCCTTTTCCTTACACCCTATATATATATATTTACATACATATTGCACCCGTCTTCTACTGTCAAATGTCCTTTGTCTGGTAGGAATCGCTTCCAGCGATAAGACCGCCGAAATTGTACAATTAAGTTTCTGTCATGCCTAGTTTGTTTTAAGTTGTGTGTGAGTGTGTTTTTTATTTGTGCAATAAAGTAAACTCGTGTAAGTGTACCATATACATTTTTTCTAATGCTTAAGTTGTGTATTTTGTGCAACAAAGTATATCTATCTATCTAGCCTTCGTATTATTCCTACTAAGGTACTACTACATCTCGTTGTGTCTCACTTCGCGCGAGCTCAAATTACACTTAATATAGGTATAGAATCCTGTAAGCCAGTACAGATAAACCATAACAACTTACGCGAAGCAGTACACAAAGAGCCTTTATCATCAAAGAGCTAGGCCCAGTCTCATGGACACAAGGCCAGATAATGCTTCTTTAACATGTTTTTCAGATGATTTTTACTAACTGCCATATTGGTAAATGCGTACGGTAACTCGTTTAAATATACCGGTGTTAACCATTTCCTCTCACGTTTGCCAAAGTAATTTGTTACTTTAGGAACCAGGAACTTAGGTTTCTTCGACATACGAGTTGGGTACTCATGTATCCTTTCTTTTGTATATTCGTTATTATTATACTCTTCGGTCAAAATACATTGTTTTACTTTCATTTCTATTGGTAATATTTTACATATTTTAAACAGTCTATTGTAGTCCTTTTTATTAGTGTTTTTTACTTTTTCATCTACTAACATTTTAAGTAATCTAATTTGTAACAATTTTATTTTATCAAGGTATGAAGAAAAAGAGAGACCATACGCACCCAGCCCGTATGATATAATTGCATCGGCCAACGCATAATAAAGTACATACATTACGCCTCTAGTAGATATATACTTCAGTTGTTGTAGTTTGCCAAGAATTGAGCGCAGTCTATTACACACTGAGTTTATATGTATGTTCCAACTAAAGTGCCTTTCAACAGTCAGTCCTAAATATTTATAGCTAAGCCGATTTCTAATCTTGAGCCTCTTCCTCCTCTTTTATTTTCATGTAGGCAGTCATACGAGTGTCCTTTCAATTCGATATATATATATTTTTTGTTTTTATTGTAAGAGGACAGTATCAGCATACATTTAGTCTTATTAGTGTTAATGATTATTCCGTTATCATGGGCCCATTGAACTACATTATCAAAATCTTCTTGCATGACATTTTGTATAATATTTTGGTCAGTACCACTGTATACAATACATGTATCATCCGCATACATGTACGTTCGACATTTTTTGATGACATTAGGCATATTATTAACATGCATAATATAGCCAACTGGACCAAACACCGAACCAGTAGGAACACCAAATTGAATGTTGCCAACACTGCTCTCCTCACCACACACACGAACTTTTAGCTGTCTGTTTGACAAATACTCCCGAAACCATTCGACAGTTGGCCCTCTTATCCCGCATTCCTGCATGTATTGTAGCAAGCCACCGTGCTCAAGCGTGTCAAAAGCCTTTTTAAAATCTATAAATATAGCATAAACAATTTTTCTTTCATTCAAGCAGTTATTTATATAATCAACAAATTTTGACAGTACCGTAGCCGTACTTCTGCCTGGGCGAAAACCATGCTGAGAATCATTAATTATTGAATTATTTTTCCATGAATTTTGTAATCTGGCCGACAACTATTTTCTCTAATATTTTATTTATAATATTTAAAATGGCAATTGGTCTATAATTTGTAAATTCAGTGTGAGAGCCTTGCTTGGTCGAATAATTGCTAATTTTTTTTAATTCACTAGGATAAATACCACTTTTTAAACTTAAATTTATGAAATGAGCAATGACTGGCGAGATTTTACTTTTAATCTGTTTTATATCTCTTATTCTGATACTGCCTGAGCCTGGCGCTTTACTACAGTCCATGCTGTCAAGCACTTTTATGACATGATCTGCCGACACTTGCTGATACCTGAAACTAACATCACTTTCTGTCACATTGGATTTTCGTTCGAGAAACATACTCTGACACTTATGTTCATTCTTTATACCTTCTATCTCCTCAGTGAAAGTCTTGGAAAATTCACATGTACCTTTCTATCACACTGTCCACTGATACTTTGTTGCGCCCTAGCCAGTTATTTATTATGTCCCAAACCTTCCGAAAATCTCCGTTACATGATTTTAATGTATTTTTACGATACTAATTTCTAGCCCGGTTAATAGTTTTACAAGTGTAATTTCTTAGTTTTGTGTACTCAAGTCTGTAGGTATTATTCCTAGGGTTCGACTTCCATTTCCTAAACATGATATCTTTTCTTTCGAGTAATTTTTCAATGTCCTTATTAACCCATGGTTGCGTAACTCGTTTATTATCGCATAATTTTTGAAAGGTACATGTTTCATACACATGTTTAAAAACACTCCACATACTGGAATAAATAGCTACTGGATCTTTTAACTGTAAAATTTTTGACCATTCAAAGTCATTCAACAATTTGGCTATCATCTTATAAATATAAAGCGTTGTCGTCGAGTTATTTAATTGTTTATCTACGTCAACTGCTAGTCCAATCATGTAATGATCAGCGACCTTGCTTCTAACTGTGAATGCCCGCACCGCCTTGTCAGTCCGGACGAAGACGTGATCGATACACGACGTTACCAGCCGGCCTGCTGTCACACATTCCCGTGTAATATCTCGCACACAACACTGCAATCCCAGCTTCGACAGACTATTTAAATACCTATTTGAAGTCGGCTCAAGCTCCTTCTCCAAAATATTAATGTTTAAGTCTCCTAACATCACTATATTTTTATTTTTAGGTACACTGCACAAAACACTTTTTAATTCCATAATAAATCTCGTTTTGTTAGTGTTCGGCCTGTATATGACAAATATACTTGAACTATAGTTGGGCGTCTTCACTTCGCCGGATAGCATCTCACAATATGTTTCGTTTGCTGACATTACAAATGTAAATTCATTTCTTATATAAAGCAGAACTCCTCCCCCCTTCCGGTGTTCTCTAGTCCTTATATGCATGTTGAATCCTTGTATTTGGTATCTATAAGCTTCTTCGTTTTTAATGTTTATTTCCGTGAAACATATTATGTCCAGGTTATCTAAGCATCCTTCTAATAGTGCTATTATTTCACTAAAATGTTTCCGAATAGAGCATACATTCAAGTGTATTATTCGTAGTTGTGCAATGTCACTATTAACCGAATCATACCACTTCTGTAGGTCTGTAAATCTGTTGTAGCTCATGTCTTCTACATTTAATTGAGGTAAGAAATTTGATTGGTTGGTGGTTTCCATGTTATGTATTTAAGTGTATATACTTATTGTAAATAAAAGCAGCAGGACACTTATATCTAAATTTCTTCCGTTTTCTCGAGCCTTACGTTGATATCGCTCTCAAAATTGATTAGTACGACGTTTGTAGTGTTTTCATCTTTTTTTGCCAGTATTTTACCATCTTTTATCCATATGAATTTATGTGTATCTCGCAGTCTATTTCTCGCAATCGAGTATAACTAGTAATAAGTGCTCATTTATATAGATACGGGAATTATTCCCGTTTTTATACAGGGTGTCATTAGTTATGATGACTGATTTGCGAACTTTCAGCCACTCTGCCCGAGCTTCTCGTGAACGTAGTGAGACAGTTAAGGGTCTTGGAACTTTGCTGTCACCTGGTACTCTCTAGACTTTTTCTACATCTTCAATCCTTAACTTGAGTTCATTTGCCAGCTTTCCCACCGTTGCCATTAGATCTTCCCCTTCCTGCTTCTCCACGTTCATGATCTCTATTTTGAGCTGCAATTCCTTATACTCGAGTCTCATAATGCGTTCCTCCAGTGACTTATTATATTTTTCGAGGTATATATATTTTTTAATTATGTCTTTCGTTCTGTTTTCCTGCTTCTTATAATCTTCTTTTATTTCTTTACCCGTTTCTACATACTTTTCTCCTAGAAAATCTACTTCTCTTTCAACATCTTTAAACTCGTTTATTATGTCAGTGATCTGGTTTTTTATCTCCGACATATCATTTTGAATCAGAAAGAAACGAGCGTTATGTTCTTCTTTAATGGAATTTAAGAGCATATTCATAGTTTCTATTTGTTTAGTAAAAGATATCATAGTTTTATTTACTTCTTCTGAGCTGCAGCACGATATTTTTAGTCTTCTTGACTCCTGAGTCTGTTCACATTCGCTATCTGAGTTATCCAAGTGCTTTTTCTTCTGGCGAAAGTTGATCCAGTTTTCGACACTCAACCCTTTCTCTCTTATCGCAGACACGTTCGGCAAGGAACTATTTTTCTCTGGCGTGCGCGTACACATTTTTTTACGCGTTCAAAGTAGGCCTACCCGTGATTTTGCCGTTGACAAGCCAAGTGTGCGATATGTAGATCGGTAATTAGTGTGCGTCACCGACCACCGCAGAGCGAGCAATAGGGCGGAGCTAGCTGCGCCCGCGCTTTTGGCGTGCCGTGAGAAACGTATACTGCACCTTGTTTTACGTATAGGTTTGTCTTTGTCACCCAGTAATTTATTACAACGTAGCCCAAGTAAGCGTCCGGCGCGCACGCGCTGTCCACGAGAACATTTTTAGAGCATTGATTCTTTTTAAGAAAGAGTTACGAATGATTATGTGCCCTATACTAGCTTCAAGCAATATTAAAATGTATACTAACGTTGACATTAAGAAACAATTGTTTAGAATTTTGTTGTCTTTTTAAGTTTAGTTTGGTAAAGTCCAAAGACCTAAAAGGCACATCAAAATGTGCCTTACTATTTTTCTATAATATTTAGAAGGGTATTGTCGACTAAACTTAACAATTTGTTTGTAATAAAGGTTAGAAAAAGTTTTGTGTATTATTTTTATTACCTACACAATCATAATTAAAAAAAAACCAATAAAACCTGTGTATTTGAACACATATCTCCATCGAATATTAAATTTTGAATAGTTGAAAAATTGCTATGTGATTGATTAGACACAAGCTATTACTCGTAGGAACAAACTTCAGGTAAACAAATTCTGATATGTGCACAAAAACTGTTAAAAAATATAGTAACAAGGGCTTTATGTTCAGTAGTCGTTCAATGCTGGGGGTCTAATTTCAAGTTACCACGTACGATCGTTCGATCGAGCCGACAGTCAATCAATTAATTTAATTTGGCAATTTGAATTACCATCGTATGGGACACTTTCGTACGGATCCGACCATAGACTCTCGTGAATGAATGATATTCGTGATGATAGTGTCGCCGAGAGACCCACATCAAATAAAACCAATTGAATTGATATTATTTACATATTTATAATTAACAATAAAATTTTTAAAGAATAAAAGATATTTGACTTTTTAAATTAAAAGACTATTGTTTAATGTGTTTGAAAGAAAGATTTTAACATAGTAAAAAACATTAAAATTGTAAGTGTTATTAGGCAAATTGTCAGTACATTAGTAAAATTTATTTATAGTTTATTTAAATATTAAAGATTTAACTATAAGATTATTATTATTACAAAAATATTTGGATATTTAGTTTTGTAAATAAATTATTATTTCAATGTGTACGAAATTTAAATCGAGATACTGGCAACACTAGTCGATAGACGGGCGGGCGGACGGGCATTCTATGCTGGGCAGCCGCAACAGCCGCACGTACCGTGTCGTCGAGTAGTGTTGGGAGTGTGAATAATCTACTCAAAATAAGTACTCAAGTGATAAATAAATGTAATACGACGTATCCTGAGTGTTTTCTTACATTTCAGAAGTGGTAAGTACCCGTTTTATAAATATATTTTTAAGTTAGATATACATTCGAAAAGAAAATGTTTTAACGGACGTTTGCTCAAAACGTTAAGTCGTTATTAGGTACCGATTTACGTGAAAATCATTCGCTTAAATTTCATGGTCTAGGTCATGATGACCTTGAGCAGGAAATAGTATGTAGTATTTTGTGCATCCAAATCTTGTATATTTTCCTATTTATCTATAATTTTACTGACGACATCGATGGCACAGTGGCTTCGGTGTTGCACCCAAGCGCGGAAAGTCCCGAGTTCGATTCCCGGGCGGGTCAATATAGAAAACTAACTTTTCCATATTGACTTGGGTCTGGGTGTTCTTGGAGACGCCGCGGCTGTCGTCAGCTGGTACTCCTCGTACAGGGAGTGCCCTGGTTTGGGCCTAGCTGATCGGTGTGAATTGTCTGGCGCATTTATTTATTTATATACTAAATCGAGATCAATTGAAGGTCACTGTGGAGTATCGAACTCCATGTAACAGAGATCTACTGGGAGGAAGCAATTTTCACGTAAAGGTCATAGTTTCCAAGATATTTCACAAAAGATAGAAATAAGCTAAATATTAGAGTCAAGGCCAATAGGGGGTCACTATTGGGTATCAGGCTACACGTGCTAGGGGTCTACGGGGAGGCAAAATTCTCACCATTTTCACGTAAAGGTCATAGTTTTCAAGATATTTCACAAAAAGTCCTTTTTATTTACAAAAATTCAGACTCACCGTTTTATCGGTTTCTTGAGTAATAGTTTGAATGTATACATAGTTTTCCTTGTTTGCAAGTTTCAGACGTAATGGAAAGGTCGCAGTCTCGTCACTTGCGGACGCCAGAACGCGGCATGTTACCTGGGCGGCAATCAAACGAGAATACCAGACGAAGTCGTAGCCGCACCCGTCGTGATAGCGTAACTGGGCCCCGTCGAAGTCGCTTGAATGAAAACCGCAGCCCTTGCGATTTAGACAGATTACGCGAAATGCAACGAAACATAGAGCGTGAAATCGAACGAATGCGTGAACCTCTACTTAATTACGACGGGCAAATAAACGATGAGGCCAGACGAAGCCGTAGCCGCACCCGTCGTGATAGTGTCTCCGGGCAACGTCGAAGCCGTTTAAATGAGCGTCGTAGCCCGCACGACAGTAATAGGTTGCTGGCGATGCAGCGTGAGGTAGATCGAGAGCGGGAACGAGTACGTGATCTCGAAAGCAACCTGGACAGGGAACTACGCCGAGTACAACGAACCGTGAGTAATCGACGAGAGCTAAGCCCGCAGCAATACGATGATGGTCCTGAGAGGCAGAGGCGTCGCGTTGAGAAACGTTCACCTAGTACATCTTTCTCATCCAAAGACGTAGCTAACATCATTAATTCCCTTAAAAAATTACCGTCTCAGCCGTCGACGTCAAATGCACTTCCTCATACGTCTAATGTACATAAAAACATTCTCCCTGATTTCAATCCCTCATCTAAAGTCCAACGAATGGATATCTGGCTAAATAAGGTGAATGAGTGCGCCACCGTCTACGGCTGGGACGATAAAACGACAGTGCATTTCGCTATGCAAAAACTCCAGGGTTTGGCCAAGGTTTGGTATGAAAGTTTGCCATCAATACTTTATAACTGGACAGAATGAAGTATAACTTAGGTTAGTCGCATAATCCTACCTAAATAAGTTTATTTGTTATTGATTACTATTCCAATTCTACTATGCCGGGGACCACACGGCCACGGAGTAGAATAGGCCACCCTCACTCTTACCGAGGTGTCGTAAAAGGCGACTAAGGTAAAGCTGCTGGCATGATCATCAGCACCCAGAGAAGGAAAACTCTGCTTTATATCAAAACCCTCGCCAACCCGTCTGCCAAGCGTGGTGAGTATGGCAATTACCCCTCATGTGATTGAGGGAGGCCCGTGTCCCAGCAGTGGGGACTTCAATGGGCTGATGATGATGATGAGGACAGAATGGCAAACCAAATTACTCAATGCGTTTCCGTATGAACAAAACTATGGCCAAACTCTGGAGGACATGCTCAAGCGGAAGAGTTTATTCAACGAGCCAATTGAAGTATATTTTTATGAGAAATTGGCTCTATTGAACCAGTGCAACATCGACCGAAAGCGCGCGGTTGACTGTATCATACACGGTCTGACAGATAAAACCATAAAATCAAGCGCCATAACATTACGGTGTGAGCATCCAGAACAGTTGTTACAGTTCTTGATGAGCAATAAGGGATCAACACAATCCGCGGATAGGCCGCAGTATAAATTCGATAGAGATACTTTAAATAGGAGTAATAATGAGAATAGAGTAGGTAACAAATCTTACTTTTCGCAAAATAGTCATATATTCTGTTATAATTGTAGGGAAAAAGGGCACCCATTTTTAAAATTCCCTAAACCGATTATTAAATGTGGGAAATGTTTCAAAATGGGCCATAATACGGAAAACTGTTTTTCAAACAAAAAGGATTCTAAAGATGACAAAGTACATAAGACCATGCGCATATCAAACGCCAATCCTAGTTCAAAATTTTTTAAAGAAGTTTATGTAAATAAAATACCTGTAAAGGGCTTCATTGACTTCGGTAGTGAGGTATCGTTAATAAAGAGATCACACGTGGATAATTTAGGATTAGCGTGTAATTATGAGACGACTGCCCTTAAGGGTTTCGGGAACGAGATAGTCCGAACACTTGGTAATGTGACTGTGGATCTATCGATAGACGGTGTAGATGCTGTTGTCGTGTGCCAAGTGGTTGATGACCAATATTTAGAGTTACCTCTACTTATTGGTCAATCATTCACGGAACAAGCACACGTGGCTGCGTATAAAAATTCCGAAAAACTTAGTTTCTTGAACATTGGCAATGAATTGCCCTTTTCAGAAACTGAGCTTGAAGGTAATTCTTGTATCAAGGTTCTAGCGACATCAATTTCCGATATACATGGGTTAACAAGCCTTAGGGCTAGTACAGACCCAAAAATTGATGGCGACATCCTTATCGATAGTCAATCTATTGGGAAACCTTTACAACAATTGTCCGTTTTTGGGGGTGTATACCCTGTAAGTAATGGGATGGTACACATTTTGGTGTCACCCGTATCAGGTCATTCCATTGTTAAAGAGGGGACAGTTGTTAGTAGGGGCATACAAGTAAGAGTGGTCAAACGTGTCATCCAATCCCCAGATAAACCTATAGAATATTCTAAGAGCATATGTGATCAGGAAGTACGAATAGGGGACTCAATCGAAGAATCGCATGAATTCCGAAGTTGACCCTAAGTTCAATGAAGTTAGGCGTGAAACTAGCGGCACGAGTGATTTGGCTACCATTAGGGAACAAGCTAAGCAGGCCATTGATGCCCAAACGGAGAAACAGAAACTGAGATATGATAAGGGTAGGCGACCTGCTCGGGTCTATGCAGAGGGAGAATTAGTTAAAATTACAAAGACTGCTTTCGCTGCTGATGGCAAGAGTAAGAAACTCCTTTCGGCGTACATAGGACCATATCGGGTAGTGTCAGTATTAGGAAATGACAGATATAGACTAGCGGCTATACCGGGCCTAACTAAATCTAAAAACAAACGACAAACCACGGTAGCCGCTGACCGGATGTTGCCCTGGGTCAATATTGCTGCCTTAGAGGTCAACAAATCCGATACATCCGACAGTGATGGAGATAATACCGACGATGACGTAGAAAAGATGGATAATTGTTTAGATAGCGTGAGTAACTAATGTTATATAATATTTATTTAACCAAATAATTTAAGTTGGTATCTATTGATTGTAGTTACTAGTTAAGATTAAATGATTCTACATCAGTAATTTATAACGAAGTATATGAAGTACTTACTTATTAATGATGTTGGTGTTAAATGAAGGAATTATAATTATGCACCTACTATATTTTACTTGCATGAAAAATGTTTTAAGGTTTTCTTGTGTTTTACTTTAGTTTTAAGATTGAGTTATCTAGCAGTAGTTTACTTAGTTACATGTTATTCGTGTAAAGGAAATTCTGAAATATGTGCCTATTCTGTGTGACAATTATTAATTCAATTCAAATTCAAAAGTGCTTTATTTGCATAGGCTTATATACAGCTCTTACAAATCGTCATACATGAAAAATATAAATTATAGCTATGTATATTATACATGTTATTAAACATATATGTCGATACAAAAAATATACTAAGAAATGAATAGATATAATGTGATTCTACCACCGGAATCGGAAAGTTGATTCTGACGAGAAGATCCGGCAAGAAACTCGCCAGTTACTCTTTTTAATCACCAAATTTTTTTAAGTACAGTGTCATGGGTGTAGGCGAACAGTTTATCATTTCCACAAATTCTTGTCATTTAAGTAATCATTAACTGTATAATAGGCTTTTGCTATTAAATAATTTTTAACATGTGTTTTAAATTTGGGCATTGGTAAATCAACAAGCTTTTGTGGTAACTTATTAAATATTTTAATACTCATTCCTACGAATGAATTACCAATCTTATGAAGTCTGAGATGTGAAACAGCAAGCTTGTGTTTATTTCTAGTATTTAGGTTATGGTTGTCGGATTTTCGAGGGAAGTTTTCTAAATTTTTATAAACATACATAATACAGTCAAAGATGTACTGTGATGCTAATGTTAAAATGTTAATTTCTTTGAACAAGTTTCTAAGCGAGTCTCGTGGTCTAAGTCCGTATATGGCCCTGACAGCTCGTTTTTGTAGCACAAAAATAGCTTGAATATCAGCCGCAGAGCCCCATAACAGCAGACCATAAGACATAACGCTATGGAAATAACTGAAATACACAAGTCTGGCTGCTTCAATATCGGTCAGATGTCTTATTTTTTTGACTGCATATGCAGCCGAACTAAGTCTCCCTGCCAGGGCTGCAATATGAGAACCCCACTGTAATTTTGAATCTAACGTGACGCCTAGAAATACTGTAGAATTAATTACTTCAACATTTTGACTATTCATATTAATCCTAGTGCTGACCTGTCTTACGTTGGGCAATGTAAATTTGACACATTTAGTTTTTTTAGCACTGAGAAGTAAATTATTTACAGTAAACCAATGTAGCACTTGAGTGAGAGCATCATTTACATCGTCAAAGTTATCTTTATGTCTATTAGTTTTGAAAATTAAAGAAGTATCATCTGCAAATAATACTATGTCACACAAGTTTTTAGTAAAGTAAGGTAGGTCATTTACATATATAATAAACAGTAAGGGCCCCAATATCGAGCCCTGGGGCACTCCCATCTGTAAAAGGGCGCCAGAAGAATTAGTTCCATTAACATTGACTTTTTGAATTCTATCACTTAGGTATGACCGTACCAAGCTCAGAGAGCTATCTGTGAGGCCGTAATGCTGTAGCTTCATTAATAATGTTTGGTGATTAACGCAGTCGAATGCTTTGGAAAGGTCACAAAATATACCTACAGCATCTTGCTTATTTTGCCATGCATCAAAAATGTGCTTGATGAGTGCAACTCCCGCATCAGTAGTAGATTTGCCTTTAGTAAATCCAAATTGTTTATTATGCAATAATTTGTTTAGATTAAAATGACCCAATAATTGATGGAATATAACTTTTTCATATATTTTACTAAGGGCAGGTAAAATGGATATTGGTCTGTAATTAGATGGGTCACTTCTATCACCTGATTTGAAAAGTGGTAGAACTTTGCTATATTTCATCAGATTTGGAAATTGACCAATATCTACGCATTCATTAAATATTACAGCTAAAT
Organism: Marasmia exigua; assembly: GCA_019059595.1. Lineage (NCBI taxonomy): Eukaryota > Metazoa > Arthropoda > Insecta > Lepidoptera > Crambidae > Marasmia > Marasmia exigua. The sequence continues at coordinate 5,060,375 of CM032493.1, read as the reverse complement.
ATGGGGCAATGATTTTTATTATATTTTTTAGTATTTCTACTGATATTCCCCACAAATCTTCTGTTTTCTTTACGTTGATGTCTTTAAAAGTTTTAAGTATAGTTTCCGGGTTGATGTGATGGAAACTAAAAGAAGTCAGGCACTCGTTCACACTTGATTGAAGAAGACAATTAGCAAGCTGAGGACTAGAATTTAAGTTACTAGTGGTAATAAGAGGTATATTAGCAAAGAAAGATTCAAATGCCTTTGCTATTTCTACGTCCTCGTTGAGTTGTTTATTATCAATTTTCAAAGAGTACTTGAGGTCTTGAGTAGTATTTTTACAAGTCTCTTTAATAATCATATTCCAAGTGGCTATGATTTTATTATTTGAATTTTTAATTATATCTTTTAAGTAATTAGCTTTTGCTATTGCGCAGACTTTTTTAAATAGCTTGGAATAGTTTCTAACATGTTCAGTTATTGTAGGATCATTGGAGTTAGCTTTAAGGTCATATAATTCAAATAAAGTGCGCCTGCTTTTGAAGATGCCTTTAGTAGCCCAATCGCTAAATATTGTTTTAGTATTGTCTACTTTGACTTTTTTCTTAGTAAAAATTACTTCAAACTCCTTTTCAATTACATTAAACAAAGTATTGTATAGTTCATCAATATTAGCATACTTACTTACTTGCATCAGGGAAACGTTGTTTTCAACATTTTCCTTAAATTTTTCCACACGACTAGTGGTGATTGGCCTATAGACAAAAGAAGAGGAAGCAGTTGCATGACGGTGTTCAAAAACAGCTATCTGTCCTGTATGGTCTGAATTTATAAAATTTATTATTGATTTTTTAATTGCCTTACAATTACAGAAAATATTATCAATACAAGTAGCTGATGTGGGGGTAATGCGTGTAGGGTCATTAAACAGATGGCGTAAATCAAAAGATTTAAATAGATTAAGAAGCATACCCGAACTTTGACTGTGTTCTAAAATGTTAATATTGAAATCCCCACATACAATTACTTGCTTGTTGCAATTAGTTGCTTTTCTCAGCACCTCCTCCATGGCAGACTCAAAGTTATTGTAGTTACCAGAGGGAGGTCTGTATACACAAATAATGATAAACCGTTCAATCTCTACACAAGATAGTTCAATAGTTCGTTCAGTTGAAAGTGCGACTATGTCTTTGCGCTCCTTTGCTTTTAATGAGTTATGTAATAATATAAGTGACCCACCCCTAATGGCCGACTTTCTTGTGAACGCACTTATGACTTCATAATTATCAATATTAATAATAAGTTCATGTTGCCTCAACCAGTGTTCAGTTACACAGAGGACATGTATATTCATTTTATTTAAAAAAAGTTCCAATTCCAAATCTTTATCGGAGAAGCCCTGTATATTTTGATGAACAATATTTAAATGCCCAGACTTCCCCTTTGTCATTAAATCTAGTGTGCAAGAGGTGTTCTCTATTGTCTCTAAATTACATTTAAATTCATTGGAACTAATTCCAACGTCTGATTACACATGTCATATTTTTTCTGCTCAATAGGAGCAGATATGGTAGCCAAGTTTTTGGCTGAGCAATCTAAATAATAAGATAGCGACATTGCTATTAGTCGTTTACAGTATTTATTAAGATAATATTTATCCTTTGTCAAATGAAAGTATGACTTTATATAATTATTTATGTCAATAACATGGAATTTTTTTTACATTATATGTCAAAATATACAATGTCATATTTAAATTATATCTATAAGTATTTTCTACCTGTGGCAAGCTGTTATTATAGGGAAGTGTAAATAATACAATTTCATTTACATCTAATAAACTAAGAGAGTGTAGGTACTTAGATAAAATGTTTTTATTTACATTTCCCCTATTCCCTACCATAATTACTATTGAGGTATTCTTATGGAAAGTTGTTTGTATAATTTTATTCATTATCTCAGAAAAAGATGCACCCGGTACACAATGATTGATAATCGACTGTCCGGAAGAAAATAAAAGGTGTCCCATATCTTTACCTAACTCGTCACTAAACATAACAATTTTTTTGTTTGCAATATGTTTATCATTCAAATTTGATGTTGCAGAACTATTGGTATTACAATATGCTGGTGGAGGGCTGCTATGGGTGGTGGGGGACTGATGATTGGATGGGGTACTGTTTGATATAATACTGTCTTTCTCGGAAGGATTTAATAATTCCTGCATTGCAAGCATCAGTTCTCCATACTCATTTCTGGTTGAATTGTACCTATGAGTCATGTCTACTAATGACACCTCAAGTTTTAAAATTTCGGATTGAAATTGTTTCATGTCATTTTCATGATTGATTATGTTATTTTCTATTAATAAAGAATACAGGTCCAATTCATCACCTAATTGCCTTCTTTGTTTAATACATTTAAGCTTATTACAAAAACATTTATTTTTCTTAACTAATTTCTGGGTTTTTTGAATGTATTTATTTATTTTAACATATTTTTTAATTTTATTTCTGCTGCACATAGCCAATCTTCCCTTATTCGTTGATTTTAAGGTATCATCACAAGTAAGATCAATGGTGAAGGGTTCTTGGCTATTTGAAGCAGTTATTTGGCTGGGCACACTACCTACTAACTCTTCAAATAGGCATTGGGTTTGGGAAGCGGCAAAGTCCTGTTTTTCTGACTGGAGGTGGCTTATGGTGTGATGAGCCTCCTGTAGCTCGTGCTCCAGGACCGACATTCGATTGAGGCCCTGGGTGTACTCCTCGCTGCACTCCTTGAACTGGTTGATGATAAATAACAACCGGTCTCGCTCGTCAACTAACAAAATATTCTCAGTGTGTAACTCAGCCATTTCTTTCTTTATCTTATTATTATTTTCAAATGCCTTCAATAGTTCCGCCTCATTATCATCTCTTTCCCTATCCAAGTGTTCATTTAACTTTCTGACAGCCTGCAATTGCTTCAAAGCCTGGTCGAGTTCTTTCGAAACTATTTCGAGTTTACTCTCTTCCTGGCGAGCACAAGCCATACTACGTGTGGTCATTCTGTTCATATCCACGTAATTATTAAGAAAATAAACAAATCAGATAGTTGCTTGAACACCTTAAGAGGTTAAGTCAATTCAAGACTAACCTCTTCGCGCGAGTGAGTAAGTCACTGTAATATGAGTACTTCGATCTATTTGTAATTATACATATAGATCGAAGTACTCATATTACTAAATCGTAAATAAATAACAAAATACTAGTAATAAAGAGATAATAATGATTCACAAGATAATTTAGTACCTAACTTCAAATGTCAAAAACGCAAGGTCATCGACCGTTGCCGGCTGCCGTATCACGCACAAAATCACTTTTAAATCACTGTGTTATGCACTAATTTAATTCTAAAAACACCTTATATTACTAATGTTATAATTTAGTGACGAAATCAAGACAATATATGGGTTTAAACTATGATTTATAAAATAATTTTGTCGGAGCAATCGAAATCAGCTGTTAGCGGTAGTGTTGCCACAAGCGAAAAATCATGTATATCTGAATGTTATAAGTGATTGTATATAATATTACAGTTGTTATATGGGGCATTGGCAAAGCTGTAAGAATGGATGGGTTTGCAGTTTTGTTCAGTTTGGTAACTAAAATGGATGGACTGGTTGCTAAACTGGTAAATGTTCTATGTCTCAAATGTAATTATTATATGAAGTTCTAATATTTTACAATATGTAATTGAGGGATTTGTAAATAAGTTTCCTTTTTGTATATTTATTTATGGAAAACTTTATTGTACAATAGGCGGGCTTAATGTCAAGGGGCATGTCTGCCAGTCAACCTTGTTATGGGTTACCTATATGTTGTGTTATGCGTCGAGAATTGATGGGTTCGTCGCACATTAAACACACTTATGGAAATAAATTGTTGACAGTTTTAGTAGGTAACTCAAATGGATGGACTGAGTATGTACCAAATCATAAACTGTTTACATAAATTATGATGATTAGGTATACTGTTTACAAAAATGGATGGATTTGTAATACGTTTTTTTTTTTACAAACTGCTGGCTGGATGGATAGGTTTGTCGCTTATGTACATATTACTGGAAACAATTTTCCTTGTGTTAGTATGTATTAGATTTACGGTTGTTGTGCATGAGGACATGCACTTTGTCAGGATGGGCGAATGTAAGTGTTATTAGGCAAATTGTCAGTACATTAGTAAAATTTATTTATAGTTTATTTAAATATTAAAGATTTAACTATAAGATTATTATTATTACAAAAATATTTGGATATTTAGTAAATAAATTATTATTTTAATGTGTACGAAATTTAAATCGAGATACTGGCAACACAAGTCGATAGACGGGCGGGCGGGATTTTTGGCGGGCTTTTTCGAAGTGAAGGCGCAAATTTTCAAACTCTTTTTCAATTAATTAAAATACTGTGAATAGTGTATATAAATAGTGTAAATAGTTGATTAAAATGACGGAGATCCCCGGGGGTGACGGCCCCGGGGTCGGGACACTCCGTCCTTCTAAAAGACGCAAAGACTTCAGTGACTGTGATGGTGAGGGTGAGACCCATAAAACAGCGAATCAGGACGCTAAATTTTACAAAACATACACAAAAACTGGATATAAAAGGGTTTTCCCGGAAAATTCAACCGGGGAATCTTATACCGTGTTTGTCGAAGGCGAAAAATTAGGTAACAAAAATCCACTGGCTATAGCCAGTGTATTCAAAAATGAGATTAAGGGCATCATAAACATTCGGCGTGTCAACGTGAATAAAGTCGGCATATCATTCAGTCAGGCCAGCAACGCAAATAACTTACTAAAAAATGAAGATTTTCTGAAGAAACACAACTTCAGTGCCTTTATACCCGCAAGGGCTGTGGAAAAAATCGGGGTACTCCGCTTCGTTCCCACGAACATAAGCAACGAAGAGCTCTTTAAAAAATTGACCTCTTGTTACGAAATAGTTACAGTACGTAGGTTCACTAAAAATGTAAATGGCGCTATACAACCACTCGGATCAGTAAGCATCACATTTTTGGTAGACTCACTGCCAGACTATGTATACCTGGACATTTTCAGATTCAAAGTTTTTGAATATATACCTCCTCTGCTGCAATGCTACAAATGTTTCAAATTTAATCACGGGGCTAAAAATTGCAGCTCTATCCAGAGGTGCTCAATCTGTGCTGGTGACCATCACTACTCTGCGTGTAGTAGTGAAGCAATACATAAATGTCTCAACTGTGGAGGTCAACATCTAGCTATCTCTAGAGATTGTCCCATCAAAAAAGCTAAAATACAGGAGAAATCTAACAGAATAAGTTACGCAAACGTGACAAGTAATAAAAACCGGCCAAGTGCGAGTCGGACTCGCGCACCGAGGGTTCCGTACAAACCTGCAAGGTTTACAAAGTTCGTTCATTACGACAATCGAGTCATAACTATGGTATTTTTATTGCAAAATGAAATTCATAACATTACAATTTGGAAAGATGGAGGAGCATAAATTTAAGAGATTCTATGTCAACGGGAAGTGGTCTTTAGGTTTTAATTCCCTTGCGTGTAGTTGCGAGTTTCAAAATATGCGGTATCAATGGTTGTACTTTTGCGTTTTGCGTTTTTGCGTTGACTTAGATTTTTTTTTCACGGTTAAAGGCAATTAGATCTAAGTATTTGATATGAATTTCAACTTGATAGCTCTACGCGTTCATGGGGAAAAAAGTAATAAGTTTATACTTATTAAAAAATATATATATTTTGTAATGTAACTAAAAATTTAAGGTTTTCGGAATTTTTCCTTTATGTGTGCTATACAACGTTGCTTCATGCCAAATTTCAAGATTCTAGGTCGACTGGAAGTACCCTTTAGGTTTTGATTCCCTTGCGAGTACTTGCGAGTTTCAAAATATGCAGCTTAAATTGCTGTTTCTTTTGATTGCGTTGACATAGAAGTTTGATTTTGTTACAGCTTAAAGGTATTATAGACCTGAGTATTTGGTATGAATTTCAATTTAATACCTCTACGCGTTTATGAGGAAATGGGTAGTAAGTTTAAAATTATTAAAAAAAAATATATTATGTGATGTAACTAAAAATTTATGGTTTTCGTAATTTTTCCTTTATCTATGCTATAAGACGTTGCTTCGTACCAAATTTCAAGATTCTGAGTTCACGGGAAGCACCCTGTAGGTTTTGATTCCCTTGCAAGTGTCGAAAATTTGCGGCATAAACGGCTGTATCTTTTGATTGCGTTGGCTTAGAACTTTGATTTTTTCACAGCTTCAAGGGACAGTAGACCTGAGTAATTGATATAAATTTCAGCTTCATACCTCCGCGCGTTCCTGAGAAAAAGGGTCTTGACAGACGGACGGACGGACGGACAACAAAGTGATCCTATAAGGGTTCCGTTTTTTCCTTTTGAGGTACGGAACCCTAAAAATGATACGTCTCTGATGAGAAACTATGACGCCAATTTCCCAACCATGCCAACAAAGAATATACCCACAAAACCAACGGAAATGACTACAGAGTCCTTAATTAATGAAGTACTAAAAAATGACAGTATATTGAAAGGTTTAATTGGTGCCTTAGTATCTCTCGGTAATGAGAAGCGGAAATTGACCTCCTCGGTTATAAAAGAGGTCCTAATAAAAAAACTCAAATCATATGGGTAAAAGTTTTATTAGGATAGTGCAATTTAATGTACAAAGCATAAACAGTAAAAAACCTCTTTTAATTAATTTTCTTAATGACAAAGATATAGATATATGCTTAATAAATGAAACTTGGTTACATAAAAAACATAATTTTAATATAACTAATTACAATTTCATACAGCAAGATGGACCAGATGGTCGAGGTGGAGTTGGTATTTTAATTAAGAATAGCTTTAAGTATGATATAGTAACAACTCCATATTACAATAATTTACAAACTGTAGCTATAATGTTACATACTTCTATTGGCAAATTAACTATTTTGACAGCCTACAGCCCACCAAGTGGAACGCGCTTTAACGCCAGTAATTTTAAAAACATAATTCACAATCTGCCCAAACCACTAATGCTAGCTGGAGATCTGAATGCGCATCACGTCGCCTTTGGTTGTCGCTCTACTTCTTCTAGAGGTAATATAATTTATGATATTCTTGATGAGTATGATTTGTGTATCCTAAACACAGGTTCTCCAACCACTGTTGGTACCGCCACTCATAGTCAATCCTCTATAGATATTAGCTCTATTAGTCCTTCATTAGCACATTTATGTCAATGGGAAGTGCATGATGATGCCATGGGTAGTTATCATTATCCTACAATTACAGATATACAAATTTATTCAGATGAGTACGAAATTGGTGAGCCTTGTGAACGGTATGTTTACAAGAGAGCTGATTAGGAAAAGTTCAGATCTGAAACAGAAAATCATTTTACCAAATTAATTATAGACAGTAGTAATCCTATTCAATCATATAATCAATTTTGTGACATTTTGATAGAGGTAATGAATATATGTATTCCTAAATTTAAAAAGACTTCACAATATCAGGTTAGAAAACCAGTACCTTGGTGGGACAAAGAATGTGATACTGCTGTGACTAATAGTAAAGAGGCACTTAAGAAATATAGATTAGATGGCACTTTAGAGAGTTATATTTTATATAAAAAAGTAGATGCACAGAAAAAAATACTTTTAAGAGAAAAGAAAAAGAGTGGTTGGACAACTCTGTCAGAATCTTTTAATAGGTACACACCGGTAAGTATCATATGGAATCAGATTAGGCGGTTTAAAGGGGCATCATTACCCAAGAGACCCAAAAATGATGAATGGCTACCGGATTTTTTTGATAAATATGCGCCTACAGATCCTCCAGAAAAACAAACAAATAATGATTTATTAAAAAATATTTTTAATCAAAAAGGTAAAAGTGATACCAACTTTCTATTAGAACCCTTTTCATGGCAGGAATTCATAAGTGCTATTTCTAACAGGAAAAATACAAGCCCAGGATTAGACAAAATTACTTATGAAGTATTAAAACATATTCATCCGACAGCGCAAGATAAGCTACTACAAATTTATAACTTGTTGTGGAATACTCTCATTATACCAGAGTCTTGGAAAACTCAATGTGTTATTCCCATTATTAAACCAAATAAACCTAAGGATGACTATAACTCATATAGGCCTATTGCATTTTCATCTTGTGTAGGGAAGATTTTTGAATACATGCTTAAGACACGATTAGATTGGTACATAGAGTCACAAGGTATTTTACCTGCACAACAATTTGGCTTCCGCAAAGGAAAAAGTGCAGCTGAGAGTTTTGTTTCCTTAACTTCAGATATTAAAAATGCTTTTCACAGTCACTCAGTATCAGTCTGTGCATTTCTGGATATCCAGGGAGCATTTGACAATCTCAATCCCACAGTCCTTGTCAGTATAATGTGTGAAATGGGAATCCCAGGTAAGATCTGTAATTGGATATTTTCATTTTTATACAATAGACAAATGTTTCTTAAATTTAATAACATACTTCATGGACCTAAAAATGTATACAAAGGAAGTATGCAAGGTGCAACAATTTCACCTCTACTGTACAATATTTATACTGCACAAATTACAAAATATTTAACACAAGAGGGAGTTAAATTTTTGCAATTTGCTGATGACATTGTTGTATACTGTGTAAATAAAGATGTAAATATAGCTATTAGGAACTTAAATAAGGGTCTTGCTCAATTACACAATTTCTATGAGAATATTTTAAAGCTAAAAATTAATGCCAACAAAAGTTGTGCTGTAATATATAGTAAAAAGATTTGTTGCAATAATATTGACATTCTCTATAACAATTGCACACTTCCTTTACTTGCAGAAAAAAAGTTTTTAGGTGTTTACTTAGATCAGAAGCTTACTTTTACAAATCACATAAACTATGTCATAAAAAATGCTTGTAAAGGTATAAATATTTTAAGATCACTAGCAGGAGTCCATTGGGGAGCAGATCCCAAAATCCTGTCTATGCTCTACAAGAGTATTGTTAGAAGTCACTTTGATTATAGTGCAATTGCATATGCTAATGCCAATATATCTCTATTAAGAAAACTTGATTTAATACAAAATAAGGCTCTGCGAATTATAACAGGGGCCATGTGCTCCACCCCCATAAATTCCTTAGAATGTGAAACTTGTATACCACCTCTTGTATTACATCGTCTAAAGTTAATAGAAAGATTTTGTCTCAAAATAATAGCTTTTAAGAACAGTTGCATTTTAAACAGGATTTTACCCAATGAGCAATTGCCTCAATCTATGATAGGACCCTATGTTGATTCTACACAACTAATTTATGGTCATTTCCCTGAATTACTAAGAATAACTTTGCATTTAAAAAACCTTTCTGTAAATATGTATAATAGTAATATTTTGACTGTATATAAATTAGAATATAACATAATAAATGCATGTATAGAGGTGATACCCAATAAGGCTAGGAATCAGAACCAATTAATGGAACATTTAGCAACTTTTCCTGGTAATTACAGAATACATACCGATGGCTCTAAAACCACAAACACTGTTACCTCTGCATTTTATGATCCACAGGAAAAGATTACTAAATGTTTCAAAATAGATAAGAATTGTAGTATATTCACTGCAGAATGTTATGCACTTTATAGTGCCCTCAAGTATGTAAATAATATAGATAAATGTGAATTTATAATAGTATCAGACTCGTATAGTGCCATAGTAGCTATATCCAACAATTACCTTAAACACAATGTTAATTATTTGGTGTATTATATAAAGAATGAGGTTCTGAAGTTAAGGTCAATCGGAAAAAGAATAAAGTTCATGTGGGTACCTGCACATCAAGGCATCACGGGGAACGAAGTGGCTGACGTCGCAGCTCGAAGTATCCCCGATGAAGATCACACTGAATCTGTAAAAGTACCATACACAGATTACCACATACATATTAACCAATTCCAAAGACGTATGTGGGAGACATACTGGAACACCATAAGCCAAGAAAAGGGCAGGTGGTACCGTGGGATACAAAAGACTATGCCCGCCGATCCGTGGTACCATCAAAACGAACACATATTGGATAACAGAAACTTTATAACTATAATAAACAGAATGAGATTTGGACATTGCCGCACACCAACTCACCTTAGGAAACTGAACATAGTACAAAGCGCCGTCTGCCCACATTGTACAACGGGAGATGAAGGAAGCCTTGAACATATCATAATGCAGTGCCCACGATTCGGCATCGACAGGCTCGTTCTAGTCGATGAACTTCAATCCGTTATCGAAATAAATGAAGAAGTTAGCACAAGCCTCCAAAATCTATTATCAAACCCCAAATATTTCAAGCTTCTTTATAATTTTGTGGCACGAACAGTGAGCTCCTTGTAAATACATTGTGTAAATATGTTTCAAAAGTGTAAATAGAAGAATGAAGTGAACTGTGTGTGAACGTGATTAAACAATACCAAAATATAAATGTGACTGTGACTCAAGCTGGAAAAGTGACATTTACAATTGTAAAGTTTGAAAAATAACAAAACGTTAGGCTCAAAAGGGCTAGAACCTAGAGCCGTAAAAACATATTAACAAAAAAAAAAAAAAAAAAGACGGGCGGGCGGACGGGCATTCTATGCTGGGCAGCCGCAACAGCCGCACGTACCGTGTCGTCGAGTAGTGTTGGGAGTGTGAATAATCTACTCAAAATAAGTACTCAAGTGATAAATAAATGTAATACGACGTATCCTGAGTGTTTTCTTACAAAATGTTGAAATATTTTTTAAAATCTGACAGCTTGCTATTTTTCTACACCATAGCCAATATACATAGTTATCTGTGGCGAGCTGTGAAACATTAGAAAAAAACTTGTAAATTATTGACATATGTATGTACGTACGATAAATAATGTAATCTCAATACATAATTTAAAATATTTTGAAAGCGTATGTACATTAGTATTATGATTATATTATTTTTGTTTAAAAATCAAAATCAAAATCAAATAATTCTTTATTTGCATAGGCTTGTACACAGCACTTACAAATCGTCATACATTTGAATGACTTAAAAATATTTATAAGTACTTATGTATAATTTACATGTTAATACATATATATGTTGATACATAAAATATACTAAAGAAATAAATAAACATAATGCGATTCTACCACCGGCTCGGAAAGTTGATTCTGGTCGAGAAGATCCGGCAAGAAACTCGCCAGTTACTCTTTTTAATCGCCAACTTTTTTACAATGGTTTATTATCCTCATACCAAGTCATACAGTCTAATGCAACACAAAATAGAATGAAGCAAATTAAAAGCTAAATATGAGGTAAACCGAAGCGGACCAGTCCCCAAAGGTGGCACCTGTTCACAAGTATGACGTATGTGTCAGCCATCATTTCACTTAACCATATTAGAGGGAATGTAATGACCCGCCACATAACGCCACCACCTCAGAGACATTTGAGTGAGCATGACTACTTAGGTTCTCCTCATAGGTCACAAAGAGTAGTAGTTACTTAATCTAATACTAATAAACTGCAGGACGAGGTGTACAATAGTAGGTGGTTAGCATCTTGTCAATTATTGAATAATCAATATAAATCAATTTTATACAGTAATAAATGCTGCTAAGCCTAATTTATTAAAATTCAGTAATTATATAATATTAATGATTTTTGTTAATATATATGAAAATGTTACAAGTGTGCAAGCATGGAGGTCATTATGTCCATGAATCCTTATCATTTAAGTAGTCTACAATTTTATAGTATCCTTTACTCATTAAACAGGCTTTCACGTGAGATTTAAATTTATGCGTTGGTAACTCAATAACATTTTGTGGCAACTTATTGTACATTTTAATACTTAGACCAACAAATGAATTATTAATTTTTTGAAGTTTCAGAATTGGAATCGCGAGCTTGTGTTTATTTCTAGTGTTAAAACCATGACAATCAGATTTTTTCGAAAAAATGTCCATGTTCTTTCGCACGTACAAAATACAGTCTAAAATGTATTGAGAAGCTACGGTTAAGATGTTAATGCTCTTAAATAATTCTTTTAGCGAATCGCGAGGTCTAAGGTTGTATATGGAGCGGATGGCCCTCTTCTGCAATACAAATATAGTCTGTATATCAGCAGCAGACCCCCACAACAAGAGACCATAAGACATTACACTGTGAAAATAACTAAAATAAACCAATCTCGCGGTTTCAATATCGGTCAGATGTCTAATCTTCTTAACCGCATACGCGGCGGAACTAAGTCTTCCCGCCAAGGCTGCGACGTGGGGTCCCCATTGTAATTTGGCATCCATGGTAATGCCAAGGAAAACTGTTGAATCAATGACTTCAATACGTTCATTATTCATAGTGATGTTAGTATTGACCTGTCTTACATTGGGCATTGTGAATTTTACACATTTAGTTTTCTTAGCATTAAGAAGTAAGTTGTTAGTGGTAAACCAATGGAGAACTTGTGACAGAGTGTCATTTACATCGTCAAACGTACTTTTTCTTCGGTCAACATTAAAGATCAACGAAGTGTCATCAGCAAATAGCACTACCTCACAAAGGTCTTGTGTAAAGTAAGGAAGGTCATTTATATATATCAGGAAAAGCAGAGGCCCCAATATCGATCCTTGGGGTACTCCCATCAATAGAGGAGTGCCTGAAGAATATGTCCCATTAATGTTTACTTTCTGAATTCTATCAGACAAGTAAGAATTTATCAAACTTAGTGAAATCTTGGACAGACCATAATGAGCTAATTTTAACAACAATGTTTGGTGCGTAACGCAATCAAATGCTTTCGATAGGTCACAAAATACTCCAACAGCATCCTGCTTGTTTTCCCATGCATCAAAAATATGCTTGATAAGTGCAACTCCTGCATCAGTTGTTGACTTACCTTTAGTGAACCCAAATTGTTTATTATGAAGCTGGTCGTTAACTTTAAAATGAGACAGCAACTGAACGAATATGACTTTTTCAAAAATCTTACTCAGTGCTGGTAATATAGAAATAGGCCTAAAGTTAGAAGGATTACTTTTATCACCTGATTTGAATAACGGTATGATTTTGCTATACTTCATTAAGTTAGGAAATTGGCCTTCGTCAACACATCTGTTGAATATCATTGACAAATGGGGTGCGATATGCAGTATTATATTTTTTAAAATGTCTACGGATATTCCCCAAAGATCTTCAGTTTTTTTTATATTTAGATCTTTAAAAGTTTTTACTATTATCTCAGGTGTTACATGGGTAAATCTGAAAGGTGTTTTACATTCGTCAACTTTTGCTTTTAGCAAGGAGACAGCAAGATGTGAACTTGAGTTTAATGTACTTGTCGTTGTCACTGGTATATTAGTGAAAAAAGACTCAAATGCATTTGCCACATCAGCATCAGAGTCAAGTTGTTTGCCATTGATTTTTAGAGAGACCTTGTGTTCTTGTGTTTTGTTTTTACAAGTCTCTTTGTTTATGATATTCCATGTGATTTTAATTTTGTTAGTTGCTTTACTTATTTTGTTTTTAATGTAGTTTGATTTAGCAACAGCGCATACTTTCTTGAAGCATTTAGAATAGTTTTTTACATATTCTATTACTGTATGATCACATGAATTAGCCTTAATGTCATATAATTCAAACAATTTTCTTCTGCTTATGTATATACCTGTAGTGGCCCAGTCACTAAATTGATTTTTAGAATTATTTTTAATGGTCTTCTTTGTGAAGATGCCATTAAATTCCTTTTCAACAATTTCGAAAAGGCTTTCATATAATTCATCAACACTATTTTCAATACATGGAATTGAGGATATTTTATTACAAATATTCTTCTTGAACTTTTTTACACGCCCCTTAGTAATGGGCCTACATGTGAAACTAGTAGACGGAACAGTTCGATGACAGTCGATAACAGCCATCTGACCACTGTGATCAGAGTTTATAAAATTTATTATGGATTTTTCCCCTACATTACAATTACAGAATATGTTGTCCAAACACGTAGCTGAAGTGGAGGTGACTCTTGTAGGTTCATTGAAAAGGTGGTGTAAATTGAAAGACTTAAAAAGATTCAGAAACCTAATAGAGTTCTGTGAATCCTCTAGGATGTTAATATTAAAGTCACCGCACACAATAACTTTTTTACTTTTTGCACAAACTTTTCTCAAGACTTCTTCCATGCTAGTCTCAAATGAGTCATAAATTGCAGAAGGGGGTCTGTACACGCAGACAATGATATGCTGCTCCAGCTCTGCACACGAAATTTCAATAGTTCGTTCTATAGATAGTGACTCAATGTCTTTACGTTGTTTACATTTAAGAGAATTTTTTAACAAAATGAGTGACCCTCCTCTTATTGCTGAGTCTCTCGTGAACGAACTGATAACTTTGTAATCATTAATACTAACAATTAATTGATGTTGATTTAACCAATGTTCAGTGAGACATAGTATATCAACATTCATTTCTTGTAAAAATAATTCTAGCTCTAATTCTTTACCAGGAAGCCCCTGTATATTCTGGTGAATAAGATTTAAGATATTAAGATCCTGCTTGGTCAATATGTTGCTAGAGGCGTCCTCTATTGTCTTAAACTTAAATTTAAATTGCTTGGAATATTTTCCAAAGTCTGACTAAATATATTATTTATATTAAATGCTAACAAAGTAGCCAGTTCTTTTTTTACATTATAAGGCAAATAAAATGTTTTGCCAGTCACTATAAACTTATAATTAATAAATTTATTTGTGTCAAAAAACACAAAGTTGTCGCTATGACTAGTCACTAAATTATATAATGTAGTATTCAATATGTGAATACTGTTATTTTTTTCTGGTAAATAGTGCCTAGAAAATGGGAAGGCACAAACAACAATTTTCTTTACAGCAATCTCTTTTAAGAGCGAAAATCCTTTAATAATGTCTTTCTTATTTGAATCTAGCCCATTCCCCATCATTAATATAATGATAGAGTCCTTATTATAATTACAACTAAGTATGCTATCTATTATTTTGGTAAGCGATGCATTTGGCAAACAATAGTTCATTGTTTTACAATTGAGTTGCTTGTGCAAAAGGGGACCATAGCCAACTCCTGTTGAATCAGAGAATACTAGTACATTGTTTGTATTCTTAGTACTAGTAGTAGTGGTGGTGGTAGGCATTGTACAATCCGGTAAATCGCTATTAGTATCTAACAGGCTATTTGGCACTTGGTGCTGGGTAGGAAGGCTGCCACCCTGGCTGCACTTACCTTGGTCTGTGCCGCTACTCAAAGTGGGAACCTGGGGCTCGTCTGCCGCACCCAGATCGCAGCTGCACTGGGCCATGTACCTGTTTGCAGCGAGGATGTGCTCATGTATCTGTCGCTGGGCAGAGGTATAATTTCCAGTCATTACTACTAATGACCTCTCCAGACGCTGAAGCTGAGCCTGCAGTTCTTGAACATCGGTCTCGTACTTTAACCTACTTTCTTTTAATTTTAAGCTATACAATTCTAGACTATCAATAAAATCTATACGTTCCTTTCTTAGAACTAAGTTTTGGTTAAAACATTTCTTTCTTTTAATTAATTTATTGGTTTTCCTTATGTATTTATTTATTTTAATATATTTTTTAATTTTATTTTTACTACTTAACTTAGTATGATTATTAATTGAACAAGGATGATCGATAATATGAGACATTTCCCGTCCAGCTGGTGACCCTATCAACTCTTCATAGAGGCTGTGAGTGTGTAAAGCCTCTTGACATTGTTTGTCCTCTTCATGCAGTCTGATGGTCCTGTTTGCTTCACATAGCTCCACTTCGAGGTCCTGGATCCGAGTTAGAGCCTGCTCGTATGTGTTCCGACATTCATCAAAACTGCTGACTATGGTGAGTAGATGATCACGTTGAACAGTGACATCCATAAGCTGGGTGTGAATATCTGCCATTTCCGTTTTTAACTGGGTATTTATGTTTATTATTTTCATAGACTCCTCCTCATTTTCCTCACGTTCTCTAAGAAGTTGACTATTGTCCTCCCTTTGTTCCTTCAGTTCCTCAAGGGCACGTCTAAGTTTTATTTCCAGTTGTTGAGTGGTGGCCTTGCGAGTCATCATTTTAGCAATGTGTACTAATACTCAAACCTGGAATTATTTACAAAGACAAGTACAACAAATGTTTAGATAAGAATAAATAGGTTGTTGAAAGAATTTATTCTTTTCACTAAATTTGAAATTATTTATGACGTTATGTGAGAATAGTTCTGTACCTATGTATTGTAAAATTAATTGATTATAGGTAAGTCAATTGAGTGATATTTAAAGGGAAATAAAATATTTGTTGAGGTTAATGGAGGGTAGAACTCAAATATTTAAAGAAATTTGGGGAGATAAAAGTTAATATATATTTTATTCAAAATGAATAAAATAGTATTTAGGTACTTGTAAGTACTAATCAAATAGGAAGCACAGTTTTGTTGACTGATTTACTTTGACATTTGGATGCATAACAGGTATTATGTAGGTACCTATATTTGTGATTATTTTGGGACAACAATAATTATTCAGAATGTCTGTTTAGGATGATAGTATTAAAATCATATATCAGCACTGAGCACTGTGAAATGTTTTAACAAGTAACAAAAGGGACAGTAAATAACCTGTTTGCAAACTCTTCGTAGGTAAGTATTTGAAGGTTATTGTTTGCATTAAGTTTATTCAAACATACAAGATTCCAGTTATATCGTTATACCATTGTAGAAATATGTAATTATAAGATTAAAAAACACTTATACTTCCCCGGTTTGTCCGTTGTAGGTTCGAATCACTTTGACAGATTGCCTCCGAACAATTTATCGGTATGAAATTCCAGGAATTATCCAAGCTACAGGTTTGCGCACACTTATCCTAATTATTTGGCAACTTAACTCAGTAATTGACTTAATTTTGATACAAAGTTTAGTGAATTACATAATAAAATTAATTTTAATATTATCAGCTGGCGATTTGACGTTTGACGCTTAGGGTTGCCAGCGCAAAAAAAAAAAAAAAAAGACCAAACCCGCAGAAAAAATATTGAACCAGACGAGACGCTAACGTCTCGTAAAGTAAGTAATTTATTTTATCCACCATTCAACAAATCACCATTTGTTTAAGCAAAATAGTGACATTCTATCCTATACAAGTTCTATAGTTATCTAAAGACTCTACTTTCTTAAGTAAAATCAAGTATAACTTAGGTTAGTCGCATAATCCTACCTAAATAAGTTTATTTGTTATTGATTACTATTCCAATTCTACTATGCCGGGGACCACACGGCCACGGAGTAGAATAGGCCACCCTCACTCTTACCGAGGTGTCGTAAAAGGCGACTAAGGTAAAGCTGCTGGCATGATCATCAGCACCCAGAGAAGGAAAACTGCATTTATATCAAAACCCTCGCCAACCCGTCTGCGAAGCGTGGTGAGTATGGCAATTACCCCTCATGTGATTGAGGAAGGCCCGTGCCCCCTGCCCGTGCCCCCCAGCAGTGGGAACTTAAATGGGCTGATGATGATGACTATTCCAATTTACACTTTAGAAAGAACAACTTTGAAACATCATTTCTATAATTTAACCATTTGTAATTAAATATTTCAGTAAACGAGACATCAAAGTTCTCCATTGGACCAAACTGTAATAGAAAGCTGAGCTAAAATGACTGTTGAAGAATGAGTTGAACATAGTGAAAATCTCACCAGACGTAATCAAATTGACAAAAAGTTATTTAACTGAATCTTTAATATCTGTGCTATAACTAATTTCCTTACTGAAAGAAAAAACATTAAGCTAAAGATAATATAATTATTTGAAATGTGACAATTTTGCCTAGGGTGATTAATAAAAGGCCCTTTGTCAACAAGTTATAATAATATAATAATAAAAAAAATAAGTTAAGTCTACATAGATAGTAGGAGAACAGCAGGAGTGGGTACGTTCATTCACAACCGTTGGTATAATAGAACCCAATCATAAACATCACTATCCTGAGTCCGTGTTCCGATGTCCCCAATTTGTGATGCTTTGTCCCCAATCCGTAGCAAAGTGTCCCCAGCAGGAAAGCGTAGTCGGCCGAATATGGGATAAGGCTGATGTAGTCCGGTACCGGAGCGGTGGTCCCCAATTTGGGGAAATCACACACAATAATATCTCTAGATATTAGGAACGATTAGATATTACAAATATCTATAAGTAATCGTAAGTTTTTTTTTATTATTTTAGGTAGGTAGATTACGTTAGGCGTAATTAAAACGGTCGAGCGTCTGACCTCAGAGCTGTCCAGTCGCAAGTGTCGTCGGCTTTCGGGCATCGGACCCTGCAATCGGACCCCCCCGCGACAAAAACGTCTCACGCGCTCGCTGCGTGACCTCCAAACATGATGGTTGCGCCCGGTTTTACTTTTGTCAGAAAATTTTAGAATGTATAATAACTAGGTAATTGACTTACGATTTTGTAATTAATTACTCATTATAAATAGTTAATATTATGTATGTATTAAATTGGTTAGGCATATTAGGATAAGTGTTTATTTTATATTTAGTTAG
Organism: Marasmia exigua; assembly: GCA_019059595.1. NCBI lineage: Eukaryota > Metazoa > Arthropoda > Insecta > Lepidoptera > Crambidae > Marasmia > Marasmia exigua. Next base: position 5,041,750 of record CM032493.1, on the reverse strand, counting down.
TTTTTTATTCTTGTTTATTATTTTGTACTAGTTTAAGATTCATTTGTTCATATTGTTTATATACTAGTATTAAATGCGTTCATAACTTAGCTATAATCAACTGCTTATATAGTAAACCGTTACATACCCCCTTTTTTTAGTTTGGATTTTTCCTGAGAAAATCCACTGAATAGGTAGTTAAAATTAGTTCAATTTGAAATCTTTAATATGCCAAGATCCCAATTTGTTTCCTACCATATCCTCTAGTTCGTACACGAGCCTTGATTTTTTTTCTGTGATTCGACATTTTATGAACTTGGGAGCAAGCTTTTTAGAAAATTTATTATCTTTGTCGCTTTGATAAAAGGTTCTCTTCCAGATTATGTCTCCGACATTGAAGTCTACGTTTTTACGACGAAGGTTGTAATTGGTACTGTTTCTTGAGTGAGCTTTGATTAGAGAGGCCTGGACTTTATCAAAAATTTTACACAAACTACCGAGATTTTCTGCATATGCATCTCGGGGTGCGAAAATAATGTTGTCCTCAATATCCGAATCTATGTAGTGAGAACCGCAACTTACTAATTCGCGGCCAAATACTAGGAATGACGGTGTAAATCCTGTTACCTCATTTACAGCACTATTTAGAGCAAATTGGATCTTTGGGATATTAGTATCCCAGGACCTATGGTCATTGTCGATAAGGGAAGAAAGAGCTGTAATAATAGTTTTGTTATATCGCTCAACAGCGTTCACTTGTGGCGTATATAATGGGGTATATAATACATTAGGTATTTTATAATATGCGAACAGATTTTTCATAGTATGGCTGATGAATTGTCTACCATTGTCCATCAAAACTGTACTGGGTATTCCGTGTATTAGAAAAACATTTTCTTCTAATATTTTTGATATTATATCTGTTGTAGCGCGTCGAATAGGAAACATTAAACAAAATTTAGAAAAACAGCAGTTAATTACTAAAAGAAAAGTGTTTTGTTTCCTAGAAACAGGCAATGGTCCGACCAGGTCAATGCTAATCATTTGGAAAGGGCGACAGCAGTTCTTTGGTCGCCCCATTGTTCCTAGAGTTGCATGATTAGAATAATCATGTATTGCAGACAAATCTCACAACTGGTCACATATTTACTTACATCCTGATGCATACCAGGCCAAAAGTATCTTAAAGACAAGCGTTTATACGTCTTAAAAATTCCAAAATGACCCGCGGTTGCTTCACTATGATTTTTTGTAATTACATCTTGACGATGATCTGATGGTATCACTTCTTTCCATTCAAATTCTCTACAAAGAGGATTTATTGACTTTATGAAACGAAAAAGTTTACCATCAGAAACTCGGTATTTTGAAAATAATAATGGGGAATCTAAACATCCATTATATAATTTTAAATACCAAGGGTCGTTTGTTGAATAGAAAGGTCCAGTCAGTCTGTCAGTCGAGTTAATAGTGCCAATAGGAACGGAACGTGACAAACTGTCAGGTACAACATTTTCTGCACCTTTACGATGCCTTATTTCAAAGTTAAAGGCAGAGAGTCGAACACCCCAACGAGCTAGTCTCCCGGTAGGGTTATTGAGGTTTAAAAACCACTTAAGGGAAGAATGGTCCGTATAAACTACAAATTTAAGGCCATTTTCTAAGTAGCATCGCCAATGTTCGATTGATGATAAAACTGCTAAGGCTTCTCGCTCCGTGGCACTGTAGTTACGCTCTTGTTTACTCAAGGATTTGCTCATATAAGCGATTACTTTTTCTGATCCATTTACGGTTTGCGTCAGTACAGCGCCTATGCCATGATCACTGGCATCCGTATGGACTTCAAAAGGCTTTGTGTAGTCAGGACAGGACAGGATAGGTGCTGAGGCTAAATGTTTTTTTAGTTTTAGGAAAGCATCATCAGCTTCTTTAGACCAAAAGAATCTGGGAGCGCTTCTGCCTTGAGATGTCAGTTTATTAAGGGGGGAAGCTAGCTGGCTAAAATTTGGTATAAACCGACGGTACCAAGAGGCAGTACCAATGAAGCGTCTTACTTCCTTACGGTTAGTAGGGGCAGGGTAATTGACTATCGCGTCCACCTTTTCAGGATCTGCCTGCAGGCCATTAATATCGACAATATACCCCAAATATTTTAGCTGATTCCTGAAAAATTGGCTCTTCTCTAGGTTAATTGTTAGGTTAGCCACTTTAAGTCTTTCAAGGACTTTTGTGAGAAGGGATATATGTTGATCAAATCGTCCCGATATTATTACTATATCGTCGACATAGACAAATCCTTTATTTTCAAACTCTGGTCCGTAGAAGAGGTAGTCTACTAGTCTCTGTTGCGTGGCCGGTGCGTTAGTCAAACCGAAGGGCATAGATTTAAATTGGAAGGTTCCGCGAGTCGGAATATAGAAAGCAGTCTTGCATCTATCCTCTTCCCGGATCAAAATCTGCCAGAAACTTTTTGATAGGTCGATGCTACTAAGATATTTAGCATCACGCAGATTGTCGAGTATCTCAGTTATGTATGGGAGTCTGTATGCATCTTTCTTAGTAACTGAATTCAGTTTTCGACTATCTAGACAGAAGCGCAGCTCGCCATTCCTTTTAGGGGTCAAGAGAACAGGAGAGGACCAAGGGCTTTCACAAAGCTCGACCACATCATCCTTGATCATATCGTCGAGTTGTTCAACGAGGATCCGTTGTTTCTCGGGGGACATACGATAGTATCGTTGACGAATGGGGGCAGCATCCCCAGTGTCAATTGCATGTGTAATCAGTGATGTTCGGCCGAGCCCTTTTTTTTCGTACGAGATGTCGCTAAATTTTGAAATTAGTTCATCAGCTGTACACTTTTCGCTCGCTGAGAGATTATTATATGATAGAATTGCCGGTTTATCTACTGGGCTAGTATTTAATTTGTTACATTTCACTGAATCTTTTAAGAACAATACTGCATTTAAATGTTTGGGGAAGAGACCGAAGATTCGCCAAAAATCAATGCCCAAAATAAGGGAATTTTGAACACTCGGCACTACGTATGCTTTTATATAATGTGTTTTATTTTGAAATGTAACGGGAACGTTAATAAGACCTATTGATTTTAATTTATCGCCACCGGCAGCGACAAATTCAACATTATCATCCTCTAGCATTTTGAATTCCACTGTGAGCAGCTTTTTGTGAGATCCATTACCCAAGATGGTAACACAAGAACCTGTATCTAGCAACCCAGTAAATGTGTCCTCTAGAATATTAATAGTTACGTAAGGCCTTGTTCTTTCAATGTTAATTTTTTTATTACCGATTGAGGCGATCGAATTGAAGGTAAAGAAATTTTTAATAAATTTTAACCATTCCTTCCATTCTTTAGATCGACCACTCCAATCGCTTCTTATTAGTTTTTTTGGTTGTCACTTTTGTGCATGGAAGGATGGCACTCAGGACAATCTGGGTAACGCACATCTTTTTTTCCACATTTAAAACAAATAAGAAACCGTGGTTGTCTACATTTACCAAGAGAGTGGGTGGTAGTTCTACACCTAGGGCAATATATGTAAGTAGAAGTAGATTTGGTTGGTTCAAGGTACATCGCGGCTATCTCATCTTGTAGTGTGTCCGAAGCGTCTATAGCATTTATGTTATTATTGTTATTACTTGTAGGGTTACTTTTAAAATGATTGTAGTTATTATATTGTCTAGTTTTATCATTATAAGTTTTGTATTTTTCATTAAATTTATTATTATTAGCAAAGGTAGTTTTATTTTTGTAAGCAAACTCCGGAGCGACTGTATTACTAGTGACTCTCGGTGGTTCTTGAAATTGGGAAAATCTGGCTGTTATATTTTCATAATTTCGGCAAACCGACTTTAAATTATCAATAGACCCGATAGTAGGGGATGCAGCAAGGGAACTAGCGTAACATGGGCGAATATTATGCATCAAAATTTCTAATTTTTCGTCCTCTGACATAGGTTTGCTTAAGCGAGAGAACATACCATGCATAATGGAAATATAAATTGTAATGTTCTTCTGGTCACCCTGGGTACGCGAACGAATCTCCGCTGCCAATCGGTAGTTGGGTGATTCTGCGAAATTTGACCTTCCGGTTTGTTAGCGTCTAATTTCCATTCGCTCAAAAATATTGTTCAAATCAGAAGTTTCAATTGAAATAAGAATACGTAAAGATACCTACCCTTCTTTCAATTTAAGCTTTTTCTGATTTCAATATGAACTTCTAATTTGAACAATATTTTTGAGCGAATGGAAATTAGACGCGAAGAAACCGGAAGGTAAAATTTTGGAGAATCACCCAGTCGTAGTCCTTACTACTAAAATCTTCTTTGAGAAGGATGCATAATTCCTGCCATGTTTGAACCTTATCTTTATTATATCGGTACCAATGTAACGCATCATCAACAAATATTTCATATGCGAGTGAAAGAATTTTTTCAAAAGGTATTCCCCTAGAATGTACAAATTCTTCCACTCTCTGAATGAAGGAATGTACGCAAGTTTGGCCGGAAAATTTAAGTTTATTTAGATCCGCAGATAAACTTCGATCACAAGAGACAGATATTGCAGGGAGATCCGGAGCGCTATCGGCAGCTCGAGTAGGAGGGGTTGCCTGAGAAGTACCTGGTCTGAATGTAGATAGTTCGGCAAATTGTGATTTGAAGGTAGACTTGCAACTTTTATAGTTATCTATAACCTCTTTAGAAGTGGTTATTCTATTCATACGATGATAAATGTGGTGCATCAGAGTCTCGGTTCTAATGAACAAACTTTTATCAAATTGCTTCGAAAGAATGCCTATATTATATTGAGACTTAAGGAGTAACTCCTTTACCGCCTTCAAGTCATCACCAGGGTCTAAATGCGATTCCAGGACGTCCTCAGAAGGTAAAAGTGGAGCTAACTTTACTATTTGTTTCCTTAGCTCTATTACGGTATCACCACTACCACCTCGTAATTCTACCTCATACTGTAATTCAGATTTTTGTAGAGAGAGATACTTAATAGGGTAAGTCATTTTTATTTTTAATTAGGTATGTGCTACAAATTACCTACCCAGTAATACTACGTTCTATTGTAACTACTGATTTAAAAGCGCTAATTAAAGTATGGTACAATCAATAAAATAAATTATATTTAGTTTACAAAAAAAAACAGACAAGTAACATTAGACCATACTCCAATTAAATATAATTAGCATAGAATCAACTTAAAACTATGAAGTTAGGAGCCAGCACCAAAGAAAAACTATTGATTGCGTTAGGATTTACTATACAACGATTGTGAATGTAGCCTATTGCTAGGCGCCAATGTGACAATTTTGCCTAGGGTGATTAATAAAAGGCCCTTTGTCAACAAGTTATAATAATATAATAATAAAAAAAATAAGTTAAGTCTACATAGATAGTAGGAGAACAGCAGGAGTGGGTACGTTCATTCACAACCGTTGGTATAATAGAACCCAATCATAAACATCACTATCCTGAGTCCGTGTTCCGATGTCCCCAATTTGTGATGCTTTGTCCCCAATCCGTAGCAAAGTGTCCCCAGCAGGAAAGCGTAGTCGGCCGAATATGGGATAAGGCTGATGTAGTCCGGTACCGGAGCGGTGGTCCCCAATTTGGGGAAATCACACACAATAATATCTCTAGATATTAGGAACGATTAGATATTACAAATATCTATAAGTAATCGTAAGTTTTTTTTTATTATTTTAGGTAGGTAGATTACGTTAGGCGTAATTAAAACGGTCGAGCGTCTGACCTCAGAGCTGTCCAGTCGCAAGTGTCGTCGGCTTTCGGGCATCGGACCCTGCAATCGGACCCCCCCGCGACAAAAACGTCTCACGCGCTCGCTGCGTGATCTCCAAACATGATGGTTGCGCCCGGTTTTACTTTTGTCAGAAAATTTTAGAATGTATAATAACTAGGTAATTGACTTACGATTTTGTAATTAATTACTCATTATAAATAGTTAATATTATGTATGTATTAAATTGGTTAGGCATATTAGGATAAGTGTTTATTTTATATTTAGTTAGTTTTTTATTCTTGTTTATTATTTTGTACTAGTTTAAGATTCATTTGTTCATATTGTTTATATACTAGTATTAAATGCGTTCATAACTTAGCTAAAATCAACTCCTTATATAGTAAACCGTTACAGAAACTTGTATACAAAAGTGTAATCCTTATAAATAAATATTTCACAACGTCACATACATTGATCTGACTCCAAGATAGGTAGCTCAAACACCTGTGTTACGGATATCAGAATCAACAGTGGGATTACAAATATATGCATATAATACTTTTCTTTTATAAATACATACTAATAATACATAGAAAACATCCAAACCAATACAAACAGACATGTACATGCACACAAATGTTTGTACTGTGCGGGGATCGAACCCGCAACCCTTGGAACAAAGGCAGCGTTCACTACCGTTCCAAATGGGTTGTCAAATCCTTGCAGTGTTATTCTTGGTTGGTGGTCCAGAACCATGACTTTGGAGGCCAGTGTACTGTGAGCCATGATCGAGGATTTGGCGAGTCTTACAATAACTATGAAGGGACTGCCGTCTGACCTTAACAACCCTTAGACGGGGGAACCACACCAAATTAATCATGGTTACATATTACAGAAACTTTTTCAAGTAATCTTAAGTGCATATGGAGCTCGTTGGTAGAAATATGCATTTGTGTTTATTTTTTACATTATTTCCAATCTAAAATTAAATAGTTTGTTTTTATTTACTTAATAAGTATGATTGTTATCAAAATACCTATGTACCTACCTATAGTTTTTTGTATGAGAAAGCAATAAAAATACTTTTATTATTAGGTATTTATTTATTTTATTTAGAACTCCTTTATGATTATTGCAGAATATCTACCAGCATTGCACAGATCTCCGCTAGAAGAAACATACCCAGTTCCAGTACTCCGGGCTTCATTGCTAAACGAAGTTAATTATTTGCTGAAAATAGTTTGTTATAATTCAACTGATAAGTACCTATGGACAAGCATCATTCAGTCATCATTCATTATGCAAATAAAGTAAAGTATCAGCCTAATTACTGTCCCATTGTAGGGCTAAGGCCTCCATCATAGAAATCAAGTCATTGCTACTATGATGGGATTAGGCTTAATCATCACTCTTGCCAAATGCGGATTAGTGATCACAAACCCGAACTATGTTCAAAAAATTCAAAACATACCTTTGCTGGATCCGGGAATCGAACCCAGGACCCCGAAATCATGGCCTGGTTCTTAAACCATTAGACAATGGGTCGTTGTTTTATTTGTAAATAGTTAAAGGTTATTAAAATTAATACTAAGTGTCACAAATGTACATTAAAGGCCTTGTTTTTTATATGGGATGTGTGAAGATAGATAGAAAGACATCCTTTATTGCACAGAAAGAATACAAAATATGTGTGTGTACGTAGTTTCTTCTTAAAATAGGATAACATTATTGTATCTTTTATTATTTATTTTAATAAATGATTCCATCACATGTACTTTGTTGTTTTTTTTTTCATTCCTTATGTACAGCTCTCCTGTAAATTAGTATGTTAATCGCATGAGTGTTAACAGGGCTTTTGGAACAGTGATAGTGAACGCTGGCTTTGGTCCAAGGGTTGCTGGTTCGATCCCCGTACAGTACAAACATTTGTGTGCATATACATGTCTGTTTGTATTGGTCCAGGTGTTTTCTATGTATTAGTATGTTTTTACAAAAGAAAAGTATTATATGTATACGTTTGTAATCCCACTGTTGATTATGATATCCGTAACACGGGTGCTTGAGCTACCTATCTCGGAGTCAGATCAATGTACATCTGTGATGTTGTGAAATATTTCTTTATTTATTTTGCTGTATATGGGAGATATTGAAATTCACTAAATAATAGTGGAGCAAATGTATTAAACCAGAGTTAAACTTATGTACTGTGTAATCTTTAATGGATATCCAAAATTACCCTAAAAATGAAAAATTTATAAGTTGAAAAGTAGGTACTTAAATACTTATGTAACCTACTTTTTAAGGAAAGAGAAAACTTATTACGTATACTTGTAATGTAGACAAAGTAGGTACTTAGGCAAAATTATTGCCTCTTGTAATACTTAATTGAGGCTTGCAAATGGTTAAAACCCTAAAAATGTATTTAACTTTGTACTTTGGTGGATTAATACCTAATTGAGTCAAAAGCCTATATAAATAATACCTAATTAAACCATCAAAACTTTCAAACTTTTGAACTGATAAGATTAAGTTTGAAGAATACAATGTACTTAGTCGCAGAAAAAGACTAATTACTTATTGAATCTAAGTAGGTAGTATTTGGGAATTCGAATTCACTTTTATCACTATACCACAAAAAGGGGAATTAGAATCTCTAATCGCGCGGCGATTGGCGATTCTAATTCCCTTTTTTTTGTGGCTTAGTGATAAAAGTTAATTCGTATTCCCAAATACTACCTCCTTCCTATTACCTACCTAATACCACCTCCGGTATAATAGTAATTGTAATAGCAAGTATTCAACAAATCATGTTTCTTTCATAATTGCATAATAAGATTTTGCGTTCCTGTTTCAGTCAACAAGCATAGGTAATGCCTTACTCATGTTCAAATTATGTGTATGTACGTGCGTGTGTGTGTACCTACATGTATTAGACACTTACCTAAATTGGAGCATAACTCATGTCTGAAAAAGATTGACTAGGTAACTAGTGGCAGTTTGCTCAAGGTTTGTTCTAGCCTGTTTGGTCGTATCAATATGACTTTATTTATGGACTAACAAGTTGCATCGTATATTCTTTTAGTTCTCAAAATATTAGTAGCCAGATTTAAAATTGTGCAAAATTTTGTGGTATGCTCTAGCCCGTTTGGTCGTACCGAATCTGTTCCACAACCAGATTTACTAACCACGTTGTGCTGTTCTTCCAAACTGTTTCAAAAATGTTAGGCACCTAGAATTGACACCTTCGCATAGCATTTAAGAACGTAATCTGTCATGCTTAGCGGCCGTTTGCTCAAGGTTCATTCTAGCCCGTTTGGTCGTACCCAACATTTGTACTCCAGTAGGATTTACTTAGCATATTGTGGCTTTCTTCCGAATTGTTTCCGAGAGGCACCTAGAACCACTAGCACGTTAACAAATAATCAGCCCGTTTGGTCGCACCAATATTTTTGATAAGAATTTACGAATCACTTTGTGAAATTCCACACTAGTTCAGACGTATTGATACCTAGAACTAAAAACCTTCACTAGGTTATCTGTAATCTTCCTACTCGTGTCGCTGTCCCGCTTGTAATGAACTTAAACTATAATAATACAGCGAAACGTTCTCTTACAGTCGCCTGCAATGAAATGAAAACACATGGTCTCTTAAGACCAAACAATAAGGTTCATATTCGAAGGAGATTGTATACTTGTTAGTGCAAGTAACTGTACTGTAGGCATTTGTTTGCATTCTACATACTTTTGCTGCGTCAAGAAATATATGGTTATAATGCTACGATGTCACTATTGCATAAAGGTAGACTCCTTTAAAAGCGATGCTATATTAATTTTGTATGACGCAAATTATAGCACTGTGTTTGTTACTGCAATTTTTCGTATAGCATGCGCTGGGTTGCAGTCCTAAGCATTTCCTGTTGGTAAAATGATATTTTAGCTAGTTAATAACCATACTATGACTTTGCTTGTTGATTACGATGTAAACCTGAAGAAACTAAATGCTAAATATATAATAAATACATATATAGTATACACCATGTTATTCCTAGGGCACGGTTTCACTATGATCTAGGAATTGGGGAGTCTGGTAGTTACAATGAACTGACCTCTGTCTGACCTTTCCAACTCTTAGACAGGAGAACCAGCCTACTGAATTATGATTACACGCTCAGAATCATTATCTCAACCATTGAAAAACTATCCGAAGTGGGGGTTGTATGGTTCAGT
>CM032493.1:4989889-5031671 GCA_019059595.1 Marasmia exigua | reverse complement strand
GATTTTATGTATTGTGTTCATTACACCTACATGTTATCATTACAGTTATCAATTACTAACTGTAGTAAAAAAACGAGATATTTTTTTTAACTCTACCTGGTTATTCAAACATAATATTAATCGTGTAACATATTCAATTCTAAAGTTAGAACGGATCTTTGTGTTACCTACCAATATTTTGGTTTACAAAATACTTGCCAAAAGAATTTAAATCGCTTCAGCTTGTGTATCAGACCCGACCGCTACTGCTGAGTTTAAATTTTTCATTGTATTGCGCATTTCATTTATTCACAATCGAGACGGTGGACAGATAGTGTGTATAGTGTGCCTTATTCATTTTTGTCTTTTATCGTATTCTTGGATGTAACCTAACAGCAAGTTCTTATACGTTTAACACTAAAATTAATTTGGGTGGAGAGACATGAGCCAAGCTGGTACAGAGAACTACTCTGGGTGTCTCTTGAGGCAAGCTGCTCACCCGTTAGTTAGTTTTATGTTATACCTCATAGCGATCTCACTGTCTAAAGGCATGCGTCTATACGACCCATGAATACGATTTAAGAGGTGAATTGAAATTGGGAGCTGACCCACATTAGTTGACAGTAACGTACAATTCATCGATTCAAACAAAATGTTTATGAATGTGTGTCGGCTGTCATGTAAGTGTTAATCTGCAGTAAAACGCAACGCTATGGTTCGTTCATTGGTTAATTTTATCGCACTTCACATTCATACCGAGATAATGGGAAGTCTAACGATCGAGTAAGACCACGGACGTTCACGACCTACACGAGTAAGCGCCAGAACAACCTATATCATCAGTATGATATTGGTCGTTCTGGCGCTCACGAAGAGAGATCGAACGAATGTGTGAACCTATTACAAATGTTTGTTGATGAAAGGGATAGCGTGGAGTATGGAATTGGGACATTCTAGATCATCTGGAGTGAGTTTCAGCGTTAGCTGATACGAAGGACAGGTGATATAGAATTCCCAATTCCATACTACTATCTATGTTTAATATTTAACCTTTTTTTAATAACTTTATACGGAAAACAGAGATCATAGATACATTTAAAAATATCAGTGAAACAGTCATATGCTAAGTTTGGATCATCAGAGCTTAAAGTCTCACTAAAAGTTAAGGTTTCTAATTGACTTTTGAATAAATTTAGGTTATCCTCACTAAGGTCACGACGTTCTATGTACCATGTTTCTAGAGCACATGACTTCTTCACGGGACATTTCAGTAATTGACCAGTGTGGTCTGAAAGTGCTGTATCAATGACTTCACCCTTTGATCCCTTAATGTTATGAGCGAAATTGTCCAGACATGTTCCACTACTTATTCTTGTCACCTCTTTAAATTGAAGTGATAAATTGCGACTTAATAATAGGTAACTGAAATCACGGCTTTTTTCATTGTTTTTTAAGGTATCTATATTAAAATCTCCGCAAATAACTACTTTTTTGGTTTTATTATTATCACACACAATATTTAATATTTGTTCTAGAGTTTCATAGAAAATGTCAAGACTAGATATATTTACATTAGGGACTCTATACATACATACTATTATCAAATTATGTTTTTCTATTTCTATAGCACAGCATTCTGTACTACACTCCGAAGATAGTTTTTTTATTTCTTCCAAAACTTTATATTGTAGACCATTTCTTACTAAAATGCATGCTCCTCCTCGTTTTTTTCCTCGTGAAAAGCTGGTTGCCAATGTATAGTTTGGTATGGTCAAAAATTCTTCCACATCCGGAGTCATATTATGTTCTGTTACACATAGTATATCAACGGCTTTTTCCTGCTTTTGAAGCTCATTTAGGTGCAGGATAAGTTCATCGCTTTTATTTATAAGTCCTGATATATTCTGGTGAAATATGTTGATATAATTATAAAAGAAAAAACTGATTTTTATGTTTCTCGTCGTGATTGTCCATTTTATAATTCTTCTGTAAGATTGAGATAAGGTCAAAAGTTGTTTTAAGAATATTTCGAGCTCCATATTTATTTATCTTGCCCGTACTGTAAGCAAACATGTCCAAGGTCAAGTTCCTATTTGAATCGATCAAGGTACCATAGTTTCTGCTAGTCATATCCTGAGAAAGTATATTGTTGAATGATTCAACTCTGTAGTTGTGAAGTGGCTTACCGCAGATATACGTCGGTGTAGTTACGACTATGTTGGTATTCGAAACTTTTTCTAACTTTGCCCTTAGGCGATTCACCAGTGCTACAAGATCTTGTGACTTGTTGAAATCTGTCTCTCCTATCATAACTATGCAATAGTCGCTCTCAGTATATTCCTTTAATTTAATTTCTAAATTTTCTAATAGAATATCTATACCAACATTATTTGTGACGAAGTGTATTAGTTGAAAGTTATTACAGACATTCATTCCACTTATGTTGGACCATATCTTCAGAGTCTTGTCACTTGTGATTAAGCATATTTTAGATTTTTCTTTCATGTCTTCTTGTTTTTGTTTAGTAACTGTGCTTGAGGTTTCGGTCACGCCTGTAATTTTATTTCCACAGTTCATAGACTTTTTATCTGTTATATTTTCCAATTGTGTTCTTTGTTCGAGCTCTTTGATAACATTATTCAAACTATAAATCTCTTCTTGGGAAGTTGCAAGATCTTGTTGCAGTTCTGCTATTTTATGTTCTAATACTATTGTTTGCTGTGATGTATCTTGGCCTGGACTGAAGTTAGCAATAACAGAAGATGATAAGCTCCTGCGGGATTTTCTAACTTTTTGTGGAGATTTGCATATATTTTTTAACAGATTTATCTCTTGAGCATATTTATCCAATTGGCGATTTAAATCGATGTTTTCTATGATTTTACTATCTAATTCTGCTTCACAACTCTCCAGATCAGTTTTAAGTTTACTTATTTTCAGTTTTAATTCATGTACAATATCAAGATCGTTTGTTATTTCCATACTATTTGACAAATCTTCCGTGGATTGAAAGGTACTATTTATTGAGTCCATTGGTAGGTCCATTGATAGTGATCTAGATAATGATCTGTTAGGTATTATGTCCCGGGGAACTGAGTTCGCAGAAGGGTCAAGTACACCTTTTGGGGATATGTTATCTAACGTATGGCTTGTTATTTTATCTTTGTTTTTATTCGTGCTTGAACTCGAGTGTGCTTTGTGGTTACGAAGAGTTACATTGTCATAATAACTGGGCGATATGGAAGTGTTGCTGCTACTTCTTGGCCCCTTCTTAATACATGTATCACATCTCCATGTTTTTTTGTTATCAGTGGACCATATTCTAAATCGTGCAAAGCTTATATTAGCACATTCAATGTGGAAGCTATTTGTACACTTTGAGCAATTCGTGAACTGTCGATTTTCGATGGCATTCTTACATTTGGAACATTGTTTTTTAGTGACTTCTCGGTGCGCCATTATTGCCGCTGTTATGATGATTGCCTTGAGATGCGAACATGAAATTGGTAGTATGTTCCTTTCTAAGTCCCAGTGTTAAGTAGGTCAGTTGACGATTGTTTATGTTGAAAGAACTCACTTTCCAAAGTTATTTATACTAAGGAAGTATCACTCACAGTTTTTATAATTTATATATTATATTATTATGCATGAAGAACATGTTCACTATCATTATTCTTTTTCATAATTTTTCTGTTTTTTTTTTTTTTTTTTTTTTTTATATATATATTTATATATATTTTTCTATTGTTAGTATCAATGTTTCACTTCACTAAGCGTCAATCAATGTCTATTAGAAGAAAAATAAAAAATCCATAACCAAAAAACAAAATATCAAAAAAATTAAATAAAAACAAAAGTCCAATGTCCGGATTTGATCCACTCACTGTCACCTTCAAACCGTGCATAGAACCAATCCACCACGAAGTGTTTGGGAACTTGAGCGAAAAATGCGTTTAGTATATTCACTGTGATTGCCGGTAAGGGTTTGAAAATGTTCATCAGGTATTTTTGAATTGTTAAAACGTTCAGACACCCTCACATTAAATATTGTTATTGTTTATATGCATAATTTTAAATTCTTTGACCTTCACTTTCACTTCTTACACAGTATTATAATAGTTTTAATTAGTATTATTTATAATTGTCACTTTCACGCGGTATCTATATATTTTTCTTGAATAGTTTCACACTTTAAAGTAATTGTTACTTGCACTCGATAATTCGTCCAAATCTTGCATAGTTAGTGTCACAAACGTTATCACTTAATATTTGGACTATGTCAACAACAATAGCGATATTAAAGACGAAATATGTATTAATTTACTATTTTTAAAATTATTTTATAAGCGGAGCTAATGTTTACACTGGCAGTGGCGCCATCTGTCTTCACTGAAACCAAATATCAAGCCCCAACTCCCGCGCCACTGCCGGCAACTCCTCCGTGGCGAGCGCGCCCCCTGCCAGGTTCAGCTGCCCCACTCGCACAGTATCACACACTGTACTGCGCCCGGTATTGGGATACCCGCGCCGGCATTGCACCGATCACCTCCAGTGCTCGTTAGGGACGGCTGCTCACCCTCGGCTGTCCCTAACGCCCCCCCCAGCTCACCCGGGGGGGGCAGCGTCCTGCCCGCCGTTTAGACGGGCTCCGTCCGAGGAGGGTCGTGAACAAGGTTCCGTACCAGTTATCACGGCCACTCCCCACTTAAGGACGATGAGAGTGGTGCCCTGGTGTTTTTAGTCGGTATGCCTCTGGCCGGCTTCTCATTAGGAGAAACCCCCGCCAGAGGAGAGTCCGACATAACCCCTCCGCTCCCAGGCAGAGGGGTATGCGTAACGCATTTTCACCAGGGTGAACAAAAAAAAAAAAAAGGTTGGCCGCCGTGGGGACTACGGTGCGGCGGCCTCCTCGTGTGGCCCCTTCGGTAGTATTTTTGCTCTGTTTGGAGCTGCTACCGAAGGGGTCCTGGCGTCCCTGGGCAACGGCGGGTAGTAATATGGTGCGCTCGCCATAATGCTACCCGACGGCCGACGGCTGCACACATGGAGGGGGGGTTAGGGTTCGTAACCCCCCCTACGGACCTAGCCCGAGGTCGGTCTAGGTCTCAGAGTGGACCGCTCCTTCCGGAGCGAGGCGTTTTGTGGGGGGGGATGTTCTGTCGCCCCCGGAGTTTTTGGTTGGCTATGCGCGGACCTGGGCCTTCCACTGGCGGCTATCCGGATGGGCTGAGCCGTTAAGGGCCTTGCTCCTCCCGCTTGCCTTAACCGGCCGGCGGGGGTCGAGAAGTGAGTAGTCTTCGGACGTAAATCCCGGGGACTCCCACGTCCCATCGGCCGGGGTCGGACGGCAGGGTTCACGCCTAGTGCGCTAGGGGTGAACCCTGCCCCTTGTTATCCTCCTCGTCATGCCGTCTCTGACCGGTGGAGGCCTTACGGCACTTCCACGAAAGTGGTTGTGCCGAAATTGCCTGCGCATTTAAGGCGGCTCAGGACCAGTGGCAGCTGGGGGGATGTCGGACGACTGAGGGCTTCAGTGTCCAGTCCAGCCCTCCCAGTCTGGCCACGCTTCGTCAGGTGCCGCCCCTTCCTGGGTGGAGAGCCCGCGGGCTCGGTGGCCGAAGGGCCGTGTTTAGGAGGTTCTGCGTCGAGTTCCTCAGCCAGAGTGGCTCGGCGGCAGTCCGGCGTTGCCAATTTTCCTGGCTCCGCATCCAGCGGAGTTGGGACTTGCGGCGGCTTCGTTTTTTGAAGCCTGCAGGTTTTGTTTCCCCAACCCACTCTGCACTGCAGCCAGCAGTGTATGGGTGGGGAGGGGTACCTGCAGTCCTCCTCCCGGTGGTATTCTGCACTGCAGCCAGCAGTGTGGATGCCATTCGGGGGGTGGAGATGGTGGGCCGTGGGAGAGGCCCTGGGTTCGAAGGACCAGCGTGTCGGGATAGAGGCCGTGCTGGCGAGCCTCTTCGCCCAGGACGGTTCGCGGTGGCAGCCTGGAGGTAATCCCGCGATCCGTCCCGACTCAGCGGGCGTGGAATTGGGAAAAGCCCCGGTGGTTTTAGTAGGTATGCCCTTGGACGGCCCCTGATTAGCAGAGGCCCAATCCAGGGGAGAGCCCCACTACCCGGTCGACTCCCAGCGGCCGGGTGTGCACAAGGCGGCGCCGACCAACCGGCGCCGACGTCGGTACCTCTCAGTGAGCCGGCGGCATTTCCACCGGGTCAACAAAAAAAAAAAAAGGTTGGCCGCCGTGGGGGGCGTGCCCCAAGTGCTCTCGGAAACGTCCACGTTCGTACGCCCTGGACCCTATCCTGACCGCGGTAACGCAGGTGGCAGGTGGGTGACCGATTCCGATTCAAGCTATACTTGTGGCGAACTTTGCATTGTTTTCTCGAGTGGTAATAATGCGATCTACTCGTTCTTCTCGTTCGGGGCGCCCTTCTCAGGGCACCTCGGCGAGATCGGACTCCTCTTCCGATAAGGCGCGCCCTTCTCAGGGCGACCTTATCGACGACCTGGCTTGTGCACTGGACTCCGATGTGCATGACGATTTGAACACTGGCGACTTGGCTTCAGTGGTGTCGGTGCTCTGTTTGGAGCTGCTACCGAAGGGGTCCTGGCGTCCCTGGGCAACGGCGGGTAGTAATATGGTGCGCTCGCCATAATGCTACCCGACGGCCGACGGCTGCACACATGGAGGGGGGGTTAGGGTTCGTAACCCCCCCTACGGACCTAGCCCGAGGTCGGTCTAGGTCTCAGAGTGGACCGCTCCTTCCGGAGCGAGGCGTTTTGTGGGGGGGGATGTTCTGTCGCCCCCGGAGTTTTTGGTTGGCTATGCGCGGACCTGGGCCTTCCACTGGCGGCTATCCGGATGGGCTGAGCCGTTAAGGGCCTTGCTCCTCCCGCTTGCCTTAACCGGCCGGCGGGGGTCGAGAAGTGAGTAGTCTTCGGACGTAAATCCCGGGGACTCCCACGTCCCATCGGCCGGGGTCGGACGGCAGGGTTCACGCCTAGTGCGCTAGGGGTGAACCCTGCCCCTTGTTATCCTCCTCGTCATGCCGTCTCTGACCGGTGGAGGCCTTACGGCACTTCCACGAAAGTGGTTGTGCCGAAATTGCCTGCGCATTTAAGGCGGCTCAGGACCAGTGGCAGCTGGGGGGATGTCGGACGACTGAGGGCTTCAGTGTCCAGTCCAGCCCTCCCAGTCTGGCCACGCTTCGTCAGGTGCCGCCCCTTCCTGGGTGGAGAGCCCGCGGGCTCGGTGGCCGAAGGGCCGTGTTTAGGAGGTTCTGCGTCGAGTTCCTCAGCCAGAGTGGCTCGGCGGCAGTCCGGCGTTGCCAATTTTCCTGGCTCCGCATCCAGCGGAGTTGGGACTTGCGGCGGCTTCGTTTTTTGAAGCCTGCAGGTTTTGTTTCCCCAACCCACTCTGCACTGCAGCCAGCAGTGTATGGGTGGGGAGGGGTACCTGCAGTCCTCCTCCCGGTGGTATTCTGCACTGCAGCCAGCAGTGTGGATGCCATTCGGGGGGTGGAGATGGTGGGCCGTGGGAGAGGCCCTGGGTTCGAAGGACCAGCGTGTCGGGATAGAGGCCGTGCTGGCGAGCCTCTTCGCCCAGGACGGTTCGCGGTGGCAGCCTGGAGGTAATCCCGCGATCCGTCCCGACTCAGCGGGCGTGGAATTGGGAAAAGCCCCGGTGGTTTTAGTGGGTATGCCCTTGGACGGCCCCTGATTAGCAGAGGCCCAATCCAGGGGAGAGCCCCACTACCCGGTCGACTCCCAGCGGCCGGGTGTGCACAAGGCGGCGCCGACCAACCGGCGCCGACGTCGGTACCTCTCAGTGAGCCGGCGGCATTTCCACCGGGTCAACAAAAAAAAAAAAAAAGGTTGGCCGCCGTGGGGGGCGTGCCCTAAGTGCTCTCGGAAACGTCCACGTTCGTACGCCCTGGACCTTATCCTGACCGCGGTAACGCAGGTGGCAGGTGGGTGACCGATTCCGATTCAAGCTATACTTGTGGCGAACTTTGTATAAAAATAAAATAAAAATAAAAAATTCTTTATTCAATTTAGGTCCACACAGAACACTTATGAATGTCAAAATAGGTACATAATATCTACCGCTGGTTCGGAATGTCGATTCCTACTGAGAAGACACCAGCAAGAAACTCAGTAGTTACTCTTTTCAAATATTGATGTTGTTACAGAGTTTCAATTGAGAAGAGAAAAAAATACAATTATGAAGGTTAATAGACTACTATGAATAACAACTCAAAATATTAATCAATTAACATGACCAAGAATCCTTATCATTTAAATAGTCTTGTACACTATAGTAACCTTTCTTCATTAGGCAGGCTTTGATATGAGACTTAAACTTATCCAGTGATAGGTTAATGACATTTTGTGGTATCTTATTAAATATCTTAATACTTAAGCCAACAAATGAATTACCGATTTTATGTAGTCTGAGAACCGGGACGGCAAGCCTATGTTTATTTCTAGTGTTAAGACTATGACTATCGGACTTTTTTGGAAAAGTATGCAAGTTCTTACGTACATACATAATGCAGTCGAGGATAAATTGGGAAGCCACGGTTAAAATATTAATTTCTTTAAATATTTCTCTAAGTGAGTCACGTGATCTAAGGCTGTATATAGCGCGGATGGCCCTTTTCTGTAATACAAAAATAATTTGTATGTCAGCAGCAGACCCCCACAACAATAGACCATATGACATCACACTGTGGAAATAGCTGAAATATACCAGCCTTGCCGTCTCGAAATCAGTCAGACGCCTAATTTTTCTTACTGCATATGCAGCGGAACTTAGTCTTCCTGCCAAGGCAGCAATATGGGGACTCCACTGCAATTTCGCATCTATAGTTATACCGAGAAAAACTGTGGAATTAATGATTTGAATAGATTCATTGTTCATCTTAATACTAGTATCGACCTGCCTTACATTTGGCATGGTGAATTTTACACATTTAGTTTTCTTTGAGTTAAGCAGTAAATTGTTAGTCGTAAACCAGTGCAATACCTGCGAGAGAGTATCATTTACGTCGTCAATTGATTCTTTATATCTATCAACCTTAAAAATCAAGGAAGTGTCGTCAGCAAATAACACTATCTCACATAGATCTTTCGTAAAGTATGGAAGGTCATTTACGTATATTAAGAACAACAAAGGCCCCAATATTGAGCCTTGGGGCACACCCATTAATAGAGGAGCGCCAGAAGAGTCGATTCCATTAACATTAACCCTTTGAATTCTATCAGATAAATAAGATTGAATCATATCAAGTGCGTTATTCAATACACCGTAATGCCGTAACTTCATCAATAGTGTTTCATGATTAACGCAATCAAATGCTTTCGACAAATCACAGAAAACACCTATTGCATCCTGCTTTTTCTCCCACGCATCAAAAACATGTTTGATAAGAGCCACTCCTGCATCAGTAGTGGATTTTCCTTTAGTAAATCCAAACTGTTTTTCATGCAGTAATTTATTAATATTAAAATGACACAAAAGTTGAGTAAATATAATTTTTTCGAATATTTTACTGAGTGCTGGCAATATGGATATTGGCCTAAAGTTAGACGGGTCACTCCTTTCTCCAGATTTGAATAAAGGTATGATTTTACTAATTTTCATCTTATTTGGAAATTGACCCTCGTCAACACATTCGTTAAATATTATAGCTAAAGGGGTGCGATAGAGTGTATTATATTTTTTATTATATCTATCGAAATTCCCCATGCGTCTTCAGTCTTTTTAATATTTAAATCTTTAAATGTTTTAAGAATAATCTCTGAGTTTACATGACTAAATCTAAAAGATGTGGTGCACTCATCTACATGCGACTTGATGAGAGAAGCAGCGAGATGCGGACTCGAATTTAATGTTTTAGTGGTAGTGACTGGGATGTTTGAAAAGAATGACTCAAATGTGTTTGCCACTTCCGAGTCTGTATCAATAGATTTGCCATCAATTTTAAGAGAGACCTTGCTGTGTTGTGTTTTGTTTTTGCAAGTCTCTTTATTTATAATTTTCCATGTAACTTTACTTTTATTACTAGCTTTCATTATCTTATTTTTAAAGTAATTTGATTTGGCCTCTGCGCATACTTTTTTAAATATCTTTGAATATTTCTTAACATATTCTAATGTCGTTGGGTCATTAGAGTTGGCCTTAATATCATACAATTCAAATAACCTCTTTCTACTTTTATAAATACCTGTAGTGGCCCAGTCACTGAATTTGGTTTTAGAGGTATTTGTTTTAATGGTTCTTTTGGTAAAGATACCATTAAATTCTTTTTCAACGACATTAAATAATTTATCATAATGTTGGTTTACATTTCCTTCATTATAGGACAATGTAGACAACTTTTGTGAGATAGTTTCTTTAAATTTATTTATACGGTTTTCAGTGATTGGTCTACATACAAAACTATACGAAGAAGGGGCATGACGGTGCTCAAACACAGTCATTTGACCACTATGGTCAGAATTGATAAAATTTATTATGGACTTGTCCATAACTTCACAGTTACAAAATATGTTATCTAAACAAGTAGCTGAGGTGGGTGTGACTCGCGTTGGTTCGTTGAAAAGATGATGTAAATTAAATGATTTAAAGAGATTCAGAAACCTAACAGAGTTCTGTGAGTTATCTAAAATGTTGATATTAAAATCTCCACAAACAACTACTTTTTTATTAGATGAACATATTTTGCTCAAAACTTCTTCCATTATGGATTCAAACATGGTAAAATTCCCATTTGGGGGCCTATACATACAGACAATGACATGCCGCTCCAGCTCTGCACACGCTAACTCAATAGTTCGCTCAACTGAGAGTGAGACAATATCTTTACGTTCTTTAAATTTAACTGTATTATTCAATAAAATAATTGACCCGCCTCTGATTGCCAACTTTCTCGTGAACGAACTACTGACGCTATAGTTATCTATATTGACAATTAATTCATGCTGTCTTAACCAGTGTTCTGTAATACATAAAATATGGATATTCATTTCATTTAAAAATAACTCTAATTCTAGTTCTTTGCCGGACAAACCCTGGATATTCTGATGTATAAGGTTCAGATGACTAGGGTTTCCTTTTGTTATTGAATTGCTAGAGGACTCCTCTATTGTCTCATATTGTAATTTAAATTACTTGGAATCACTTCCAAACTCTGAGTAACCAGGTTATTAATATTAAACGCTAACAGAGTAGCTAAGTCATTTTTAATTTTATTTGGCAAATAAAAAGTTTTGCCAGTCAGAATAAACTTATTATCAATAAATTTATTTGTGTCAAAAAACACAAATTTGTCACTATGACTATATGTCAAGTTATATAATAATGTATTCAACAAATGAATACTGTTATTTTGGCTAGGTGTGTAGTACCTAGAAAAGGGAAAGGCACACAAGATAATTTTTTTCACATTAAGCCTTGAAAGGGTTGTGAACCCCTGAATAATATTTCTTTTATTCATATTTAAGGCATTTCCAATCATTAATATGATTATTGTCTCCTTACTTAAGTTACAGCTTTTGGCCCTGTCTATTATTTGCTCTAAGGAGGCATCAGGCATACAATAATTTGTCACATTACAATTACAGTTTTTATGTAAAAGAGGACCATAACCAACTCCAATTTTATCTGAAAATTGTAAATTGTATTGTTTTCTCGAGTGGTAATAATGCGATCTACTCGTTCTTCTCGTTCGGGGCGCCCTTCTCAGGGCACCTCGGCGAGATCGGACTCCTCTTCCGATAAGGCGCGCCCTTCTCAGGGCGACCTTATCGACGACCTGGCTTGTGCACTGGACTCCGATGTGCATGACGATTTGAACACTGGCGACTTGGCTTCAGTGGTGTCGGCCCATTCCGGCATCGCTGAAAACGACCATGGCTCTCGACTAACGGACTCCGACTCCGAATATGAAATGGCTACAGGTGTTTCTGGGGCAGCGGCGCCAGCCCCTTCTGGTGTCGCTGTCAACGACGTTGGCAACCTTAAAGGTTCTCGCGCCCGCAAGGGTGCGTCGGAAAAGGCGACCCCCCGCTCGAGGTCTCGCTGCGCTCTCCCGGGCTTCACCGCCTCGGGGAGCAAATTTTTCGTCGCGGGAGACCTCGACCTGTCGGAGGACGATACCCTCACCGAGGTGTCGGAGTCCGAGACGGGACGGGAATACTTCCTGCGGAACTCGCGCAAACGCGCTGCGGAGTCCGGGTCGCACTCGGACTCCAGTGGGAGGTCGATTTCGATCGCCTCCGGAAGGTCCGCTAGATCCAAGCGGGGCCGCGGGCGCCCAATCACCACGTGCGGCGCAAAAGAGCCTAAAGCGGCAAGGGCTTGGCTGGCGGCCCAAAAGAAGGCACGGAGGCAATGGAGGAGGCGGCGCGGCAGAACCGTGCAAAGGTCGGCTACGGGGTGTCGAATGTCCTGGATTACTCGGACATGCCCGTAGCCGACCTCAAGCAGCAGGCGATGGAGGACGCGGAGCATATCGCCCACATCGCCACAAAGAGCGGTCATCTAAAGGGCACCCTCCTCAAAGCCCTTAAGAGTCGCAGCTGCTCTTTCTTGGCCATCACGGAGGAGATGGCGAAAAGGACGGCAAGTGAGGAGGCGGCGGTACTGCAGGCGACTGTTAGTCGCCTGAGTAAAGAGTTGGCCGCCGTGAGAGAGGAGCTGCGGCTCCTAAAACAGGGCAGCGAGTCTCCCTCGCCTGCCACAGACCGACGACAGCCGCGGTCCTCTGCCCCCTCCCTCCCTGAGGATGACCTGGTGGTCAGGATCGGGGAGCTGGTGGAGGAGAGGCTCCGCGAACATGTCGTCCAGGAGCGTAATTTTGTGCGCGCCTGGATGGCATCAGTGGCCGGCTCCTGCCAGAGGAACGGGTCCGCCCGCCACTCGCGGCAGACAAAAGAAGAGCGGCTTTACCCTCCTCATCGAAGGAGTCAATGCCGCCGCCTCCTCCCCCCCCCCCCCCCCCCCCCTCCATCCAATAAGGGGAAGGGGCCGGGGAAGCGCAATCAAGTCCCAGCAAGGGAGCCGGAGCCGGAGCCTTCCACATCCCATGCGCCAGCGCCGGCACAGACAGCCAGCCAGCCAGCAGTGCCCCCTCCAATGGAGACCGACGACGTGCTCCTCCCGTCTACCACCCCAGCCAACTCGGGGTGGAAGGAGGTCACCTCCAAATGGACGAAGCAGGCTGCCAAAAAGGCCGCCAAGCAGGTACCACCAAGGGGAAGAGACAGAGGAGAAAGAAGGCGGCTTCTGTGCCGGCCACCTCCTCCCCTTCCGTCGCCATGCAGTCGGGGCCGGCCGGGACTCCACCAACGGCAGCCAAAACGGCAACAACAGCGGCACCACCCAAGAAGCGGAGGATCCGCAATAGGAATGAGAGCGCCGTCGTCCTCACCCTGACGATGGAGGCGACCTCCAAAGGCGAGTCTTACGAGTCCGTGCTTAAACGGGCTCGTGAGACTCTTGGGGACCTGGCGGCGCAGGGCTCCCGGTGCCGAGTGACAGCCGCGGGGGGAAGACTCTTCTCCTTCCCCGCCGCCAAGAAGGAGCAAGCCAACTCCTTCGCGGCCAAACTAAAAGAGGTGGTGTCGGATGTCGCCAGAGTGGCGCAACCCATCCGCACCACCTCTCTCCTGGTGACGGAGCTCGACGAGTCCGTCACCAGCGAGGAAGTGGCCGCCAAGATCGCGGCTACCGGTGGGTGCCCGGCCGGTGAGGTGAAGGTCGGAAAACTCTTCACCGGCCGAAAGGGCCTGGGCTCAGTGAGGGTCCAGGTCCCCACCGTGGCGGCGAAAGCTGTCCTGCGGACCGGGTGCGTCCTAGTCGGCTGGAAGTCGGCGCCGGTCCGAGAGATTGAGCAAGGGCCGCTCCGATGCTTCCGGTGCCTGGGCACCGGCCACACCAGGCCCCTCTGTCCCGCTGCTGCTCCGAAGGAGCACCTCTGTGTTCGGTGCAGCAAGCCGGGACACAAGGCCGCTGACTGCACGGCGGAGCCCCACTGCGCCGTTTGTGCCTAAAGCGGCCGGCCAGCGGGGCACCGCATGGGGGGAGGAAGGTGTAAAACTCCCCCTAAAAAAGGTAAATTGCCGTCGATGCGTCCGGCGGCGGCGACACCCGCGTCCGGCGGCGGCGACACCCGCGCCCGCCGATGGGCCCATTCCGGCGGCGCGAGAGGAGGGGGCGGCGATGGAGGAATGATGGTCTCAGTCCCGACATCATTCCTCCAAATAAACGCCAACCACTGCCGCTCAGCTCAGGACATGGTCAGCCAGGTCATGGCTGAGTGGCAGGTGGACGTTGGCGTGGTGGCGGAGCCGTATTACGTCTCCGCC
Source organism: Marasmia exigua (assembly GCA_019059595.1). Classification (NCBI taxonomy): domain Eukaryota; kingdom Metazoa; phylum Arthropoda; class Insecta; order Lepidoptera; family Crambidae; genus Marasmia; species Marasmia exigua. The sequence goes on along the minus strand of CM032493.1, from coordinate 5,017,319 downwards.
AACTGGTTAGCGAGCTCTGACGGGCTCCCCGCTATCTACCGCTAGCCTTAATGGAGCTTACCGATAGACTAGAAAGGGCTGGACAAGAGAAAGAAATTGCCCTATGCGCCTTCCTAGACGTGGAGGGAGCGTTTGACAACACCTCAGCGTCAGTCATCATAAGGTGCATGAGAAATAAGGGCGTAGATGAGACCACCCTAGGATGGATCGAATCCATGCTCTTATCCAGAGTAGCTAAACTAACACTTCTGGACACCACAGCAGAATTCAAAGTTGCGAGAGGATGCCCCCAGGGGGGAGTTCTGTCCCCACTGGAATGGTCCATCGTAGTTGGCGAGCTGCTTCACAAACTAAACGGGGCTCACTTTACAACCCAGGGCTATGCGGACGATCTGGTGATTACGGTGGTTGGCAAATGCCAATACACAGTATCTGATCGGCAGCAGCAGGCTCTACGTATGGTTGAAAGATGGTGCAACGACGTTGGTCTCAACGTGAACGGGAATAAAACCATCATAGTCCCATTCACCAAAAAAAGGCTTCTGGATAAACTAAGAAAGCCTACCTTATCTGGAAAACCATAGAGTTTTCTAGAGAAGTCAAACACCAAGGGTTGATGCTAGATCAAAAGTTGACCTGGAATTCACACCTCAACTACGTTACCAAGAAGGCCAAGATGGCACTTGGAACCTGCTACAGGATGGTGGGACCCAAATGGGGCCTAAAACCAAGGTACTTGCTTTGGTTATACACGGCAGTGGCACGTCCCATGATTGCCTATGCCTGTGTAGTGTGGCACAACAAGACCCGCCAATCCACAAGCAGCATGGCACTCACGAAAGTACAGCGCTATGCATGCTCGCTAATCACAGGTGCCATGTCATCCACCCCAACGGCCGCTCTGGAGGCTCTGCTATCTCTCTGCCCCCTGCCTACATTTATACAAAAAGAGGCAAGAGCCGCTATGCTGAGAGCCTGGGAAAACGGGTCCAAGACATGGCACTCTTACGGCATGAGAACCCTTCTAAAAGAACTGCAAGTCATGCCGATCATGCTTATGCCAGGGGACAGCATGATCAAAGAATACCACTTCACAAAGTGGTATTCAATCGAGATACCGGACAGACAGGAGTGGACTGATGGTACGCTCGCTGTGTTCCGGTCTGGGGATATTGTGTGGTACACGGACGGCTCCAGACTCAACACACAAAAACAAACTGTGTAAACAACTCCTTGGGTACCTAAACCATCGCGTAGTCTGTGATTTATATTAATCCGATCATGCAAACCCGCAGCAAAGCCTCAGCTCGCCAAGGTGTGTCTGGTATCACCTCCTCTCGTCAGGTTGAGTCCAGATTAAACCTGGCTTTGAAGGAATTGAAGGCTACCAAGGAGGAGGTTACCCAGTTGACTAGGGAGAGAGAAGACAATGAGAAGGAACTGTTGGATGTGTTGGACAAGAACCGTAAGTTAAAAAGAGAAATAGCAGAAATACATAGTCAACATGTAACTATAGTGGAAGAACGGGACAAATTACAATCAATTGTAGACGGGTTAGGGGAATGCAGCCAGGAGTACGTCCATAACCTCAGGCGTGTCACTTTACTACGCCATGAACTAGAGGAGGCTCGCCACTACATCAGCGACCTGGAGACTGAGAAGCAGGACTTTGCGGCGGCCCAAACCCAGTGTTTATTTGAGGAACTGATAGGCAGTCCACCCTGTCTTATTTCTGATGCAGGTAACAAAAAACCAACCACAACTATAAACTTAACCAGTGGAAATAGCCCCTCTTCTAGCCCAGCACTGGGAATTGCTACCTGCAGCAGAAATAAATTTAAAAAATATGTAAGATTAAATAGGTATATAAATAAAACTAAAAAGTTAATTAAGAAACAAAAATGCTCATACAATAAGATTAAATGTATTAAAGAAAGGCAGCGTTTGGGTGATGAATTAGATTTATATTCATTAACGTTGGATAATAACATCACTTCCTATGAAAAAAACATCAACCGATTAGAAAGTCAAATACTTTCACTAAAGGAGTCCTTGGACAACATGACCAGTAGGTACTTATGTTCCAAGAAGGAGAATGACGAACATATTTTGGCTTTGAAGAATCTTATGAACACCTCGGAAGTAAGTATCAATAACAATAACAGCTTATGTAGTTTGTTGAACGGTTCGCGGCCGGAGTGTGAGTCATCATTGTCACAACCAAATTGTGATAACCTACGGCATTCGTTCAACGCAACAAACTCCAACAGTTCCTTCGCCCTATCTAAACCTATTATTAAAAACGACGTAGTTATGTTTAGTGATGAGCTGGGTACAAATATGGGCCTGATATTGAGTCACTACTTGGGACAAGCAATTTCAAACAACTGTTATCCAAATGCATCCTTCTGTGATATTATAAAAAAAATCAACTTATACAAGTTTAAAGAAAATACCACCCTTATTATTATGTTTGCCAACAGGGGAAATGTAAATAAAAAAATATTAATTAAATGCTTTGACAGCTTGACTGCATTAAATGTAAATAAAATTGTGATGTTTACACTTCCTTATGGAAAAAATTTAACACAGTCAGAAAATGACTATAGATATAAATTAAATCTTAGTATGAATTTAATGACATGTTATAATAATAAATTCCATATTATTGACATAAATTCAAGTTTGACATGTAATTTAATTTGGACAAAAGATAAATGTTATCTTCCAAAATTGTATAAACGACAGATAGCATTGTCGCTATCATATTATATTAAATGTTCAGCCAAGAATTTGGCTACTCAATCTGCTTCTATTGAGCATAATACTGACATGTATAATCGGACTTCGGAAACAGTTCCGAATAATAATTAAAATTATCCCTTAAGACAATAGAGGATTACTCTAGCAAATTAGATTTAGTGTAAACATTATTCACCAAAATATTCAGGGTCTTTCTAACAAAGAACTAGAATTGGAATTGTTTCTTAAAGAAATGAATATACATGTTCTATGTATAACAGAACACTGGTTACAACAGTGTGAATTATTGATTAGTATAGATAACTATAAAGTCATTAGTTCGTTCACAAGGGAGTCCGCTATTAGAGGTGGGTCACTTATTTTATTAAATAACTCATTAAAGGCAAAATGCCGTAAAGATGTTACGTCACTCTCTATTGAACGAACTATTGAATTATCTTGTGCAGAACTGGAGCGGTTTATTATTATTTGTGTGTATAGACCACCCTCAGGTAATTACAATTTATTTGAAAACCATAATGGAAGATGTTCTGAAAAAAGTGTGTAATTGTAACAAGAAAGTAGTTGTATGTGGGGACTTTAACATTAATATTTTAGAAAGTTCACAAAACTCCATTCGGTTTTTAAACCTATTTAAATCTTTTAATTTAAACAATCTTTTTATTGAACCCACTAGAGTAACTCCTACATCAGCTACTTGCATTGATAATATTTTTTGTGATTCTGAACCAATCACAAAATCTATAATAAACTTTATAAATTCCGACCACAGTGGGCAGGAAGTAGTCTTTGAACATCATGATGCCCCCTCTTCATTGACATTTGTATACAGACCTATTACTGTAAATCGAATGGAAAATTTTAAAGAAAAAATTCAAGAAAAATTTTCCTTTTTACCACTTGATGATAATAATACTATTGACCAAATGTATGAACAAGTATTCAGTGCGATAAAATCTGTATCTGATACTATATTTACAAAGAAAACTTTTAAAGTAGACAATACTAAGATGAAATTTAGTGACTGGGCTACAAAGGGAATTTATAGAAGTAGAACTAGATTATTTGAATTATACTCCATTAAAGCAACTTCTAGTAACACTAGAATGCTTGAATATGTAAAAAAATACTCTAAAATATTTAAGAAAGTTTGTGCACTTGCTAAAGCAAATTATTTAAAAGAAAAAATAAGTAAATCTGGCAATAAAATTAAAGCTACTTGGGGTATAATTAATAAAGAGACTTGCAAAACAAAATCATATGATACCAAGATCTCTCTTAAAATAAACAATAAAAATCTTTACGCTGATGCTGAAATAGCGGACGCATTTGAATCTTTTTTCTCCAATATAGCAATCACTACTACTCAGTCATTAGATTCTTGTCCACATCTTGCTGAGTCCCTGCTGAAAGATTGTGTGGAGAAGTGTCAAGCTACTTTTTGCTTTAGTCATGTTACTGACCATATAATTATAAAAACATTTAAGGACCTTAAGTTAAAAAAAACTGAGGACCTATGGGGTATTTCAACAGAAATTTTAAAATCTATTATATCTACTATTGCCCCACATTTAGCTATTATATTTAACAAATGTGTAGATACGGGTCACTTTCCAAATTTAATGAAATTAAGTTAAATTGTACCACTGCATAAGTCAGGGGACAAAAATGACCCATCAAATTTTAGACCAATATCTATATTACCAGCAGTGAGTAAGATCTTTGAAAAAATAATATTCACTCAATTAGCAGCTCACTTCAAAATAAATAACTTATTTCATAATAACCAGTACGGATTCACTAAAGGGAAATCCACTACTGATGCAGGAGTGGCACTAATGAAACATGTCTTCAATGCGTGGGAAAATAAGCAAGATGCTGTTGGTGTTTTCTGCGATTTATCAAAAGCCTTTGATTGTGTTAACCATGAAACTTTAATAATGAAGCTACGGCATTATGGTGTCTCAGACAATGCACTTTCAATACTGCAATCATACCTTTCTTGTAGAATCCAAAAAGTGAGTGTTAATGGAATAAATTCTACTGGCGCCCCTCTACTCATGGGAGTGCCGCAGGGCTCCATATTCGGGACCCCTACTTTTTTTAATTTATATTAATGACCTTCCTCACTTTACAAAAGACCTATGTGAGACTGTATTGTTTGCCGATGACACTTCTCTGATTTTTAGAGTTGATAGGATTAAGCAAGTATTCGACGACGTAAACGATGCACTCTCACAAGTGGTATATTGGTTTACAACTAATAATTTACTACTTAATGCCAAAAAGACTAAATGTGTTAAATTCACAATGCCAAATGTGAGGCAGGTTAATACAAATATAACCATAAATAATGAGCATCTTGCGCTCGTAAATTCAACAGTATTTCTAGGAATCACATTAGATTCTAAGCTGCAATGGGGTCCCCATATTGATGTCCTGGCAGGTAGACTTAGTTCTGCTGCATATGCAGTTAGAAAGATAAGACAACTAACTGATGTTGAAACGGCGAGGCTGGTTTATTTCAGCTACTTTCATAGCATCATGTCATATGGTCTATTACTATGGGGATCAGCTGCTGATATACAGACTATTTTCGTATTACAGAAGAGAGCCATCCGCGCCATTTATGGCCTTAGATCGCGCGACTCCCTTAGAGATTTGTTTAAAGAAATCGACATACTTACCGTGGCTTCTCAATACATCCTTGATTGCCTTATGTACGTACATAAGAATCTCCATCTGTTCTCGAAGAAGTCTGACTGTCACAGCCTTAACACCAGAAATAAGCACAGACTGGCCGTTCCAAATATCAGGCTCCATAAGGTTGGTAGTTCATTTATAGGATTGAGCATAAAATTGTTTAATAAGTTACCTCAGATTATTATTGACTTGCCCACACATAAGTTTAAATTGTATATAAAAAACTGTTTAATGAAGAAAGGCTATTATAAAATAGACGATTTTTTGAATGACAATAATTTAGGGCCATATTAGTAACACAAAAATTGTACTATATTTTAAGTTAATGGTGACATTTTGTAAAACATTTCTTTTTTAAAAGAGTAACTGCTGAGTTTCTTGCTGGTGTCTTCTTGGCAGAAAACTACATTCCGAACCAGTGGTAAACATGTTGACATTCATAAGTGTTCTGTATGGACCTAAATTGAATAAACAATTTTCATTTCAATTTTCATTTCATTTCAACAATAGAGCTGGCTTCGGAGTATACGGCGAAAAACCCAAGGCCCAAATATCACAGGGCCTGGGGTTACACGCCACAGTCTTCCAAGCCGAAGTGGCTGCTATAATACGCTGCGTCCAGGAGAATCTGCGACGCGGCTATAAAGGTAAAGATATATATATATATATATATATAATCTCAGCAGATTCAAGTGCCCTTAGAGCCGCTTGACTGTCTGATAGGATATATATATATATATATATATATCCTATCAGACAGTCAAGCATATAAAGTATATATATATATATATCCTATCAGACAGTCAAGCGGCTCTAAGGGCACTTGAATCTGCTGAGATTACCTCCAAACTAATAGCGGAGGGAGCACAGACCCTAAACTGTCTGGGCTTCAACAACAGAGTAACCCTTCGCTGGGTACCAGAACACTCCGAAATCGTGGGCAACGAAAAAGCCGACGAGCTTGCAAGGGAGGGGGCCTTATGCCCGGTACAAACCCCGGAACCGGTACTGGGCATACCCAAGTGCACCACCCGACGCAATCTTAAAGAGTGGTCGATCGAACAAAGTAAACAACTATGGCTCAGGTCGACAGGTCAGGCGCACGCCAAGACCTTAATGACAGGATTCTCCAACAAATACACGCAAGAGGTATTAGCGCTATCTTGCGGACAGTTGAGTATCCTCACAAGAACCATTACTGGTCACTGCAGGCTAAACAAGCACGGTACCAGAACCGGGCTGGCCGGAGATCCCACCTGCAGATTCTGTAAAGCAGAGGACGAAACACCGATGCACGTCCTCTGTCAATGCGATGCCCTCGGGCACCCAAGAAGCCGCACCCTGGGCAGTTACCACATCTGCCCGGAGGATGTTAAGGCTATCGCTCCCAAGGCCATTATACGGTTTATGCAAGCCGTGGGCCTCGGAGACGATCTTTAAGGGGGAGCGGAGGTCACAATAGATCAAATTTGGTCGCAGTGACCACTCGGCAACGAACGCTCCCCAGAACTTCGAATAATAAAAAAAAGCCAACTCCTTTGCGGCCAAGTTGAGGGAGGTGGTGTCGGATGTCGCCAGGGTGGCGCAACCCATCCGCACCACCTTTCTCCTGGTGACGGAGCTCGATGAGTCCGTCACCAGCGAGGAAGTGGCCGCAAAAATCGCGGCCGCCGGTGGGTGCCCGGCCAGCGAGGTGAAGGCCGGGAAACTCGTCACCGGCCGAAGGGGCCTGGGGTCAGTCAGAGTCCAGGTCCCCACCGTGCCGGCGAGAGCTGTCCTGCGGACCGGGCGCGTCCTTGTCGGCTGGACATCGGCGCCGGTCCGTGAGGTCGAGCAGGGGCCGCTCCGGTGCTTCCGGTGCCTGGGCACCGGCCACACCAGGCCCCTCTGTCCCGCTGCTGCCCCTAAGGAGCACCTTTGCGTCCGGTGCAGCAAGCCGGGACACATGGCCGCTGGCTGCACGGCGGAGCCTCACTGCGCCGTTTGTGCCGAGAGCGGCCGGCCGGCGGGGCACCACATGGGGGGAGGACGACTTGCGCTTGGGCCGCCGCGACGAACGGACGTGCGCTCTCTTCGTACCGCTCCGCGCCACGTGCTCCCAGTGTAAAGTGATATTGCAGTGAAATTCGTTTATCCTTGTTTTTCGCGATTTTCTTTCTATATTCGTATAGTGACGATTATCGTTAATAATTTGCGCATTTGGACGCCTGTTGTGTTTGTTTTATTGTATTTATACACTTTGTTTCCGCCGGTGAGGTTAGGTCAGCCTAGCCCACCTTTTGACGGTTCGTGTGTGCGCTAGGACGCGGTGTTTTTATTATTAGAACGTAATTTCAGTGCTTCAGTGACGCGTGTTTTTGTGCCTGTGCCTGAAATCTGTGTAATTCAGTGCAGTGATCGACCGCGTGGTCGTACATAACCTCTGCGCCCACGTGCTCGCGCACGCGGTGCGGCGGCTGACAGCTGCTGTCAGTCTGACAGCGGCTGCCGGAAGCGGCGAGTGGCGAGGCTTTGGCGAGCGGGGTTTTGGCCGGCGCGGTCAGGTCACTGCCTGGAGGACTTGTTGGTGGACTGGAGGTAACGGGTTGGCCGGATTGCATCCCCCAACCCGATTTATTTCTATTTATACTGTGTATACGAATGTTCGCATAGGACTTGACTTTTTATTTTCTTTTTAATTTGTATTTTGTTAACTTTCTTCATTGTAAACAAATATTCGTAAGGTAACTTGGACAATTTTTAGTTTGTAGTTGTTTTACTTTTATCTTGTTTATTTGACTTTGTTTTTATCCCGTTTTTATTTTGTTTTATTTGTGTGTGTATACGAATATTCGTATAACATTGTACCGTACCGGTTAATGAGCCCGCCCTTATGGACGAGCAGGAGGAGCTGGCGGCGTTCGCGCCCCGGCCAAGCATAGGGAGGAGCCCTCCCTCAACTCCCCGCTGCTCAACACCGGTGGACCCCGCAGCCGAAAAGCGCCCTCTTCCCTCCCCGGAGGAGGTACCACCTCGGAGGGCCTGCACGGAACGTCGAGCGACAGGAGCCGCTGCCAGCGGTAAGTCGACCCCGCCAGTTGGCGGGATATTGACTACCACTACCCCCAAGACCGCACCCAGGGCCGTGAAGAAGCCGTCGGCCGCCCCGCCCCGCCGAAGACTACATCGCCGCTACCACCTGTTTCCGTACCGGGAGAGCAACTGACAGCTGGATCCACCTTTACCGAGGTACTGCCACGGTACGTCGCTGCACCAGTAGAGACGGAGGACTGGGCGCCAGAGCGTCGCTTGGGGAGCTGTTCCAGCGGATGGACAGCATACTGAAAAAGGCTGTCGGTATATGCAATGCGCCGGGCAGTAAGTTGAATAAGGGAGACGTCGCGGCCATCACCGCCATAGCCCAGGAGGCGCTGGCCATACAAGGGGCCACGGGCTTCGGGAGACGTAAGCGCGAAACTGTTGGCAACGCAGGAGCGAGTAAAGTGCCTCGAGGAGGAAGTAGCTGCCCTTCGGGCTGCTGCTATGGAAGCACCGCCTATGGTCCTCCCTACAGGGATCCCACAGGTCAAAACCTTTGCCCAGGCCACCAAGGGCAGGGTGAGCGTCCCGATCCCGGCAGCGCAAGGACCGGTAATAGCTGTATACCCCAGCGAGGGGAATACCAACATAAAGACTGCAGAGGAAACAAAAGCAGAACTTAAAAAAGGAGTGGACCCACGAGTCGCCCGGGTCCAAATAGATAAAGTGCGGAAAATTGGGAATGCGGGGGTTGTCGTGCAAACATCAACCGAGGAGGCTGCGAAACGCCTGAGAGCGGCGGTTCCCGCAACCCTGCGTGTGTCGGAGCCCAAGACGCGACTACCTCGCCTAGCAATTTATGGGGTCACGGAGAGTATCCCACTAGAGGAGTTCATGGACGTCGTCTATGAACAAAACTACGAGGATGACCCAGCGATGCAGTGGACCCGGGAACGCCTGAAGCGGGACGGCCGTGCAATCTACAAAAGAAGCCGGAAGGGTAGCAAAGAGGCTACATACATTCTAGAATGCCGCCCAGCCCTGAGGGAGGAACTTCTAAGGAAGGAGGAACTCTACCTGGCATGTAACGTTTGCCGGGTAGAGGACCACATTCAGGTGACCTGCTGCGCGAAGTGCCAAATGTATGGGCACACAGAGAGGTACTGCAGGAGCGCGAAGGCGTACTGCGGCCGCTGCGGGAGCACAGACCACAGGAGCCCAGACTGCAAAGAGGAGAAGGCGGTGTGCACTACATGCAAAATATTTAAGAAGAAGGATGCGGACACACACACTACGGCCTCGCGGCTTTGCCCTGCGAGGGCCTACGCAGAGAGCCGGCAGGTTGCCGCCACTCGTTACAATGTGTAACACTGTGCGGGTGGGGCAGCTGAATCTGGCTGGGGCCGCGCTCGCCACGGAGCGTGGTGGGGTAGAAGCCACTGCATGCGAGGAATTCCGAATGGCACGAGCGGCATATCGGCGGAGGAAGGAGGAGACGGAAATCGCGTGGTTCCGGGAGCTTGCCGAATCCGGCAATCAAGACCCCTATGGTCTGGCCTACCGAGTTGCAAGCGGGCGGAACCGTCCTCCCGCTAACGTCATCAACGGCACGAAGTTCGCCGAGGGGTTCGCGGGGATCGTAGACGAGGCCATGCACGATCTTGTTCACGCCCTGTGTTCGGATGATGATCCATCCCAAGATACAGGGTATCACAAACAGGTGCGAATCTCGGCCGCTCTGCTCCCTTCGGGTCCCAATGCACTTCCTCCGACAGGGGACCTAATGGGACTCATGATTAGGCAATTGCCTAACACGGCGCCAGGGCTCGACGGGGTGACCGCCAGGATAGTACGCCACGTCTGGGCCGCTGCCTCGGTGGAGTTCCACCTTGTGTATGCCCGCTGTGTAGACGAAGGCGTCTTCCCGGACGTTTGGAAGGACGGTCGTCTCTTGGTCCTGCCAAAAGGCAATGATAAGCCACTCACAGACCCAAAAGCCCAAGGTCCGTGAGTGGCTTATCATTGCCTTTTGGCAGGACCAAGAGGTCCCCTGTCGGAGAAAGTGCATTGGGACCCGAAGGGAGCAGAGCGGCCGAGATTCGCACCTGTTTGTGATACCCTGTATCTTGGGATGGGTCATCATCCGGACACAGGGCGTGAACAAGATCGTGCATGGCCTCGTCTACGGTCCCCGCGAATCCCTCGGCGAATTTCGTGCCGTTGATGACGTTAGCGGGAGGACGGTTCCGCCCGCTTGCAACACGGTAGGCCAGACCAAAGGGGTCCTGGTTGCCGGATTCGGCAAGCCCCCGGAACCACGCGAGTTCCGTCTCCTCCTTCCTCCGTCGATATGTCGCTCGTGCCATTCTAAAGTCCTCACATGCAGTGGCTTCTACCCCACTGCGCTTTTTACAGCGCTGCCACACGCGCCTCGCGGCGCCACACGCCCTACGGAGCTGGTCCAACTCTTGCGTCCACCATTCATTTCCACCTGCTTTCCGCGTCCTCCTACGTCCTAGTTGTTGTTGCGCTGACTTGATGATCACGTTCGTGAAGTCACGGCTGATCGCGTTGGCATCCTTCCTAAAATTCAGACATCCTATATTCACTCTGATTGCGTCTTCGAACCCTTCCCAATCAACACCCTTATCCCTGAACCTCGGCTGCTCCTCGCTTGGCTCAGCGCATTGGACCACGACCCGTTGGGTGGGCTGGCTCACCTCGAAAGTTATAAGCCGGTGATCAGATGTGCTCGCGTCGGGATGCACTTTCCAGTGCTTCGCATTGACGCCTCTGGTGGTCAGTGTGATGTCAATGTTGGTTTCACCGTTCGCCGTGGAGAATGTTGCTGGTTGGCCGGCGGCATTTAGGATGGTGAGATCTCTTGACATGATGAAGTCTTCTGTTAATCTTCTCTTCCGATCCTCCGTAGCCCCGCGTCCGGATGACTGCCCCAGCGAGCAGAACCACATTGGGGAGTGGGCATTACAGTCCGCTCCGATGCACACCCGTTTTCCCCTCAGCTCGTCCATCACGCGCTCTAGGTGGGCAAGGTGATGATTTATATCGTCGGCATACTTAAAGTATGCCGACACCATGTAGCAATCTATTTGTTTGACGTGTATAACCATGCAGTGTCTATTTGATAAATGGTGTAACACTGCCACCGCCATACTCCGGCTATGTGGGTACACGCCTGCCTGAGAGGAGTCGTCGACTTGGACGATGAGTTGGGACTTAGCATACTGTTCTTGGACAAGAACAATATCAAGCCCCAGCTCCCGCGCCACTGCCGGCAACTCGTCCGTGGCGAGTGCGCCCCCGGCCAGATTCAGCTGCCCCAACCGCACAGTGTTACACATTGTAACGAGTGGCGGCAACCTGCCGGCTCTCTGCGTAGGCCCTCGCAGGGCAAAGCCGCGAGGCCGTAGTGTGTGTGTCCGCTTCCTTCCTCTTAAATAATTTGCATGTAGTGCACACCGCCTTCTCCTCTTTGCAGTCTGGGCTCCTGTGGTCTGTGCTCCCGCAGCGGCCGCAGTACGCCTTCGCGCTCCTGTAATACCTCTCTGGGTGCCCATACATTTGGCACTTCACGCAGCAGGTCACCTGAATGTGGTCCTCTACCCGGCAAACGTTCCATGCCAGGTAGAGTTCCTCCTTCCTTAGAAGTTCCTCCCTCAGGGCTGGGCGGCATTCTAGAATGTATGTAGCCTCTTGGCTACCCTTCCGGCTTCTTTTGTAGATTGCACGGCCGTCCCGCTTCAGGCGTTCCCGGGTCCACTGCTTCGCTGGGTCATCCTCGTAGTTTTGTTCATAGACTACGTCCATGAACTCCTCTAGTGGGATATTCTCCGTGACCCCGTGAATTGCTAGGCGAGGTAGTCTCGTCTTGGGCTCCGACACACGCAGGGTTGCGGGAACCGCCGCTCTCAGGCGTTGGGCAGCCTCCTCGGTTGATGTTTGGACGACAACCCCCGCATTCCCAGTTTTCCTCACTTTATCTATTTGGACTCGGGCGACTCGTGGGTCCACTGCTTTTTTGAGTTCTGCTTTAGTTTCTTCAGCAGTCTTTATATTGGTGTTCCCCTCGCTGGGGTATACAGCTATTACCGGTCCTTGCGCTGCCGGGATGGGGACACTCACCCTGCCCTTGGTGGCCTGGGCAAAGGTTTTCGCCTGTGGGATCCCTGTCGGGAGGACCATAGGCTGTGCTTCCTTAGCAGCAGCCCGAAGGGCAGCTACTTCCTCCTCGAGGCACTTAACTCGCTCCTGCGTTGCCAACAGTTTCGCGCTTACGTCTCCAGCTCTGAAGCCCGTGGCCCCTTGAATGGCCAGCGCCTCCTGGGCTATGGCGGTGATGGCCGCGACGTCTCCCTTATTCAACTTACTGCCCGGCGCATTGCATATACAGACAGCCTTTTTCAGTATGCTGTCCATCCGCTGGAACAGCTCCCCAAGCGACGCTCTGGTCGCCCAGTCCTCCGTCTCTACTGGTGCCGCGACGTACCGTGGCGGTACCTCGGTGAAGGTCGATCCAGCTGTCAGTTGCTCTCCCGGTACCGCCCTGGGGGGGCGGCCGACGGCTTCTTCACGGCCCTGGGTGCGGTCCTGGGGGTAGCGGTGGTCAATATCCCGCCGACTGGCGGGGTCGACTTACCGCTGGCAGCGGCTCCTGTCGCTCGACGTTCCGTGCAGGCCCTTCGTGGTGGTACCTCCTCCGGGGAGGGAAGAGGGCGCTTCTCGGCTGCGGGGTCCACCGGTGTTGGGCAGCGGGGAGTTGAGGGGGGGCTCGTCCCTATGCTTGGCCGGGGCGCGAACGCCGCCAGCTCCTCCTGCTCGTCCATAGGGCGAGCGCATTAACGTGTACGGTACAATGATATACGAATATACGTATACACACACAAATAAAACAAAATAAAAACGTTACCTTGGAGGTAGCCCGTGCAGGCAGGATGGAGGTGGCACGCCAGTCCGCGACCAAGGAAGAGATGAGCAGGCACAAACGAGAAATTTTGGAAGACGTGCTGCGTACTTGGCAGGATCGGTGGGAGTCAGAGACGAAGGGTCGCGAGCTATATCAATTCTTCCCCGACGTGTCTGGGAGACTCAGTTCGCACTGGGTCGCACCAGATTATGTGACGTCCCATATACTAACCGGGCATGGGTGTTTTAACAAACGCCTGTGTGATATGCGTCTCAGGGATGATAGTTCGTGTATATGTGGTGAACGCGAGGACGCCAGACATCATGTATTGTGGTACTGTCCAGTATATCAGGACCTACGTGGGGAGCTGCTAAATGGGATTGTAGTTGACGAACCTGGACCAATATGGTACCCGGACCTTGTGTCCTCGGAAGCGAACTTCGCCAGGCTGCGTGAGTTCGCGCATGGCTGGCACAAACGGAGAAACGACCGGGACTGCTCGGCGCTAGAGGGCGCCACCTGTGATCTGGCGACACATCTCCCACGATTCGGCCAGTATAACCATAGTGTTGGTATGGCCATGGGAGGTGGTCGGTTGCCCCACCACCGCTGCCAAGGTGGTGTTGGCCGCCGGCCGACTTTTAGTCGGCTGGACATCGGCGGGGGTACGGGCTCTGGAAGACGAGCCCCTCCGGTGCTTCCGGTGCCTCGGCACCGGCCACACGCGGGCCCTCTGTCCCTCAATCGACCGCTCGGCGCTATGCGTCCGGTGCGGCAAGGAGGGACACGCCAGGGCGGACTGCCAGGAGAAAGTGCCTCACTGCGCCGTTTGTGCCGCAAGCGGCAGGCCAGCAGGGCACATAATGAGGGGGAAGAACAGGCCAGCGACAGAGGCCAACACAGAGGCTCCCACGGAGCCTCCCGTGGTTGAGCGTATGGAGGAGGGTGCGGAACCATAATGGACCTGGGACACCGCACCTTCCTCCAAACAAACCTCAACCACTGCCGCTCGGCCCAGGACCTGTTTTACCAGCGTCTGGCCGAGTGGCAGGTGGACACCGCCGTGGTCGCCGAGCCATACCGTATCCCGGACGGTTGGCTTGGCGACAGGGATGGCGTGGCCGCTATTTTTCAGCGGCCGTCATCCCCTTTTTCCCCGCTCTCCCTCGTTGAGAGGGGGTCGGGCCAGGGGGGAGAATATCGCCGTCATTGCAGTATGTTTCTCCCCTTCCCGGCCTCTTCGAGTTCGAGGGGTTCCTGGCGGCTCTGGGCGCGGTTTTGGGCCGTTTGGCACCGCGCCCTATTATAATCGCCGGGGACCTGAACGCCAAGTCACCGGCCTGGGGGAATCCGGCCACTGACGCGCGTGGTCGTGCCCTGAGGGAGTGGGTGACAACGATCGATCTCCACACGCTAAACCGGGGCACAACACACACGTGCGTGCGACACAATGGAGGGTCAGTGGTCGACGTAACGTTCGCCACCCCAGCCATTGCGGCGCGCACGACGGTGTGGGAGGTGGATTCAGGGGAAACCCTTTCGGACCATAAACACATCAAGTTTGTGGTCCGAAACTCGTCGGCGTCCACCCAGGCGGCCAAGAGGCGGCCCTCTCCCTTCCCCAGGTGGGCTGTCACTAAGCTGGACAGAGAGAGGGCCAAGGAGGCCGCCTTCGTCCAGGACTGGTGTTACCCAGTCCTGGGCGAGGATGATGTGGACCTCTCTGCGTCCGTCCTCTGCACCAGTCTGACCGAGGTATGTAACGCGAGCATGCCTCGGTCACGCCGCCCTGTTCCCCGCCGCGCTGTTTATTGGTGGTCGGCGGACCTAGAGACCCTCAGGGCCGCGTGTCGTGCGGCCCATAGAGCCTTCCAACGGGCGAGGAGGAGGCGCAGGCGGGACCCTGCCCTAGAGGACCGCCTCTATCTGGCATACCGCCAGGCGAGAGGGTCACTCAAATATGAGGTGGGCAGGGCCAAGGACGCGGCAAGAGACGAGATGCTGGAGAGTCTCGACCGTGACCCCTGGGGGAGGCCCTATAAGGCAGCGCGGAATAAACTGCGCCCCATAGGCCCCCCGGTCACGGAGACTCTCCAGCCTCAGCTCCTGGAGAGAGTGGTGCGGACGCTTTTTCCTGTCCGCACCAACTTCCTGCTTCAAAAGGCGGGTCGGCCGGCGGACTCTCCGTCGGCCTACAGACCGATCGTCCTGCTCGACGAGGCAGGGAAGCTGTTCGAGAAGATCATCGCTTCCCGCCTCGTCGAGCACATGGCGACTACTGGGCCCGATTTGTCCGGGGCCCAGTACGGATTTAGGTCGGGGCGGTCCACCGTCGACGCCCTGACCCGCCTGCGGGACGAGACCCGCCAGGCTGCTCGACGCAGCCAGGGTGTCGTAGCTGTCAGCTACGACATCCGAAATGCGTTCAATACGCTCCCCCACCCGGTCATACTGGAGGCACTCGAACATTTCCGAGTGCCCCAGTACCTCAAACTCCTCATCGAGAACTACCTTGAGGGGAGGGAGGTCATGTATGCGGACCGGGATGGGGAGATCCAGCGCCGCCCGGTCGAGCTAGGCGTTCCACAGGGGTCGGTCCTCGGACCACTCCTGTGGAATATCGGGTACGACTGGGTCCTCCGCGGTGTACTCCTCCCGGGAATGAGTGTCATCTGCTATGCAGATGACACCTTAGTCACTTCCCGGGTGTCAACGTATAGGGACGCTGCTCGCATGGCGTCCCACGGCGGCGACCTAGTCGTATCCCGAATGCGCCTCCTTGGGCTCGAGGTGGCGCTGGAGAAAACCGAGGCCCTTTACTTTCCTAAAGGGCCTCGGGAACCGTTCCCCCACGGTGCGCTTATCACTGTGGGGGGACACCAGGTTGAGGTGAAGGCCGAGATGCGCTATCTCGGCCTCACCTTGGACTCGCGGTGGAAGTTTTGCCCGCATTTTCGCGGGCTACAACCGCGACTCCTAAAGGCAGCAGACACGCTGACGTAGATGCTGCCCAACCTGGGAGGCCCAGGCTCGAGGTGCCGGCGTCTTTACGCCGGCATCCTGCGTTCCATGGCGCTCTACGGAGCGCCAGTCTGGGCCGACTCCCTGGCAGGACGGGACAACACTCCCCTCCTGCGGGGGCCTCAGCGGGTGATGGCGCAGCGGGTCGCTCGAACCTACCGGACGGTAGGCTTTGACGTGGCCTGCTTGCTCGCTGGTACCCCTCCATGGGAGTTAGAAGCCGTGGTGCTGACCACCGTTTACAAGAAAATGGTGGTTAGTAGGGCAGAGAGGGAACGCTTCTGCCCCGTCGAGAGGGAAGCCGTACGGAGGAGGGCTCAGAAGAGCCTCCTGAGGCGGTGGTCCGAGTATCTCACCACCGCTCCCTACGGCCGTTGGACCCTCGACGCGCTCGCCCCGGTCCTGGACCTGTGGCTTGAGCGTCACCACGGCAACGTTTCCTTCCGAATGGCGCAGGTAATGACCGGGCACGGTTGTTTCGGTCACTACCCGCACCTAATCAAACGGGAGGAGACGCCTTCCTGCCATGCCTGCGGCGCTGTCAAGGACACGGCACACCACACCCTGGCGGAGTGTGTGTCGTGGTCTCGGCAGCGTGATGCGCTGCTCGCGAAGGTCGGCCAGGACCTCTCGCTACCTAGCATAGTGAGAGCTATGCTAGTGAGCGAGGTGGCCTGGAACGCCTTCGCTGACTATTGCGAGCACG
This sequence comes from Marasmia exigua, assembly GCA_019059595.1. NCBI lineage: Eukaryota > Metazoa > Arthropoda > Insecta > Lepidoptera > Crambidae > Marasmia > Marasmia exigua. The sequence continues at coordinate 5,000,184 of CM032493.1, read as the reverse complement.
TAATGGCAGCGAAGGAGGCGGCGGAGCGCGAGCGCGAAGCAAATCCTCTCGCTCCCGCGCTCCGAAGGGCAAGGAGGGGTAGGAGACGCCGAACAGATGCGCGTCTCGCTCCTCTCCGCAGAGGGAGCCCGCTGGCGCATGGTGGGGGGTCACCAGCGCCGGCATTGCACGGGCTCCCTCAGCAGCCCGGTAGGGAAGGCTCAGTTTTCCCGGCCGTCCCTTCCCCCTCTCCCGGCCAGCAAGCCGGGGGAGGAACCGCCTGGCCCGCCGTGTAGGCGGGCACCGCCCGGGGAGGGTCGTGGCGCCCGTATGGGTAATAGGTTCGTTCTACAGCCCACGACGCCTTCCCATTTAAGGGCGATGAGGGAAAACCGCTGGGGTTTAGTCGGTATGCCTCTGGCCGGCTTCTCGTTAGGGGAAGCCCCCGCTAGAGGAGAGCCCGACATAACCCTCCTGCTCCCCAGCAGGAGGGTATGCGTAAGGCGCCACCACTAGGCGGCGACGTCGGCCATTGCACTACGGGCCGGCGGCATTCCCCAGCGAGAAGAAAAAAAAAAAGGTTCTGTGGGGACTTTCTGTCCTTCCGGATGGTGCAGGTACCTACCGGGCATGGTTGCTTCGGTAACTACCTGCACCGTATTCAGCGGGAGGACACTCCTTCGTGCCACCAGTGCGGCGCTGCGGAGGACTCGGCGCACCACACGTTGGTGGTGTGCCCGTCCTTCGACCAACAGCGGTTAGCGCTGGTCGCGGAGGTCGGACATGGCCTCTCATTGCCCAGCATAGTTGAAGCTATGCTGGATAATGAGGGAGCGTGGTCGGCCTTCGCCCACTTCTGTGAAAGAGTGGTGGTGCAGAAGGAGGCGGCGGAGCGGGAGCGCGAGATTAACCCCCTTGCAGGCCCGCTTCGAGCAAGGAGAGGACGAGTTCGGCGGAGAACTCTTCGTCCTCTCCGTGGAGGTGGCCAGCCAGCAACACGGACGGGGGTCCCTGTGCCGGCACTGCCATTGGCACCTCCACCGCTCGTTGGGGACGGCTCAGCTCTTCCGGCTGTCCCCAACCCCCCTCCTCCTAGTCTGAGGAGGGGCGTGGCCGCATACCCCGTGTAGGGGCCTGTGGGGGAGTGGGGTTGCGGGGAATAGCCTCGTGCAGTTCCCGTGACCCCATTCTATATTTATTTATTTATTTATTTATTATCATAGCACACAAAACAGATTACAATCAACGAGACTTATTTTAGTAGAATGAAAATGTACATAACGAGATTGTAGTCCAAAATGATGTATGCCTACAAGCTCAAGAGATAATTAACACAACAATTAACAAATGAAGTATTAAATTATAAATTAAACTAAATCATAAATTAAATTAAATTATAAATTAAATTAAATTACAAATTATACCAAATTATAAATTAAATTAAATTACAAATTATACCAAATTATAAATTATACCAAATTATAAATTAAATTAAATTATAAATTATACCAAATTATAAAATTAAATGTCAAATTATAAGTTCAATGTCAAATCATAAATTAAAATAATTACAAGTCAAAATTAATATATAATTACAAGTCAAATTAACAATTTAATTACAAATTAGGTATTAGATAACAATGACTTATTATTATACAATTGTCGCCGGAACTGTTGGAGTGTTAGGTAGAATATATCCATATCTCTGTAAAATTTTAAAATTTCATTGTATTGGCGACACATCCTGACTAACGGGTTGTAATACGAGGTGTTATTAGTGTATATTTGTAGATAAAACATATTATAGTTGCGGTTACGAGATCTAAATCTGGTATTAAAATTAAGCAAAGAGAGGAGATAAGGGGAGTCAATTTTGTAGTGTATTATTTTGTGGAGCATAATAAGATCAATATGCTGTCGTCGTTTATATAGAGGAGTCACCCGAAAATAGCTCAGACGTTCACAGTAGGACGTGAGTTTTCGACTCATGCCACACCGGAAACTAAGAATTTTCAGGCAACGCCTTTGAATTCCTTCTATTCGATTGCTGTGTACTTTATAGAATGGCGACCAAATAACTGAGTTGTATTCAAGAATACTACGTATGAGAGAATAATAAAGATAAATGAAGCTCTTATTCTGTCGAAACTGCTTGGTTGCAATTGGGCATTGTTGCGAGTTCCGCTGGACCTGGCGTAGATAGGGGGCTTTGGCGTCAATGACGCCAATCAGAACTGGTGGGGGGCGCTGGCGTCGATGGGGGCGCTGGCGTCGATAGGGGGCGCTGGCGTCGATAGGGAGCGCTGGAGTCGACAGGGGGCGCTGGCGTCGATAGGGGGCGCTGGCGTCAATAGGGGGCGCTGGTGTCAACGTATGCGTACGTATGCGTATCCGAACACAGATTCACAGCTGTCAGATTCACAGTGTCTATGACTAGTATGACTCATGAAATGACTCAATATGACGAGCAGTATTTAATAATATGGAGATTAATTGGTGAATTTACCGTGAATGTTCAGTCCTTCCTCGAAAAATACAAGCATGGGTCTCCTGGTTGGATTTCATGCACAGTGATAAACGTAACACTCTAGTTTCTCAAGATATAAATTAAAATTACGGAGCACAGAAAAGTACGTCTTGTTGTTGTTATGTTTTTTTTTTTTTTTTTATCACATCTATACCCACGGGTGGTTGAGCCCCGGGAGTTTTAGTGGGTATGCCCTCAGGTCGCTTCTTGTTGGAAGAAGCGGCCCGGAGGGTGAGTCCCAGAGTACCCTGTCGCCCCCGGCGGCAGGGTCTGCGTAATGCATTTCTCCCGGAGAACAAAAAAAATAGGTTCTGTGGGGACAACGGTGCGGCGGCCTCCTCGTGTGGCCCCTTCGGTAGTATTTTTGCTCTGTTTGGAGCTGCTACCGAAGGGGTTTTATTTTTTTTTTATTTGATAGAAATGTGGTGAGCCCTGCGTCTCATAGCCACTGCGTCCAGTAGATGATCTATTGTGGCAGCCCCGTAACCTATTACAGCACTTCATGCAGCTCCAGTTCCAGGATAAACCCGAGAATGGAGCTGATGGGGGAGCTCTTGATCTCGTCAGCTGAGATCATGTGTGCTCCAAGGTGCCGGCTTCTGCAGCGGTGCAGCGCCATGCACTCGCCGAGGACGTGGATAATCGTTTCCTCGTCCTCGCGACAGAACCTGCAGATTTTGGTATCCGTAAGGCCCATGTTGTGCAGGTGCTTGTTTAATTTGCTGTGCCCTGTGAGGGTCCGTGTTAGTGCCCTAACATGTCCTCTACTCAGTTTTGTTATCTCTACAGCTCGTCTCTGATCGAACGCCTGTATCAACGCCTTAGACTGTTCTAGTCGATGTAGTCTTTTCCAGAATTCAGTGCTTTGTTTTTTCTCCCAATCTTTTAACTTGAACCTGACCATGCAGGCTGGAACGCCACATAATGGTTCCGGTCCGAGTAGTGGGCTCTCTGCCCCGGCCTCTGCTAGCACGTCAGCGACTTCGTTGCCTCTGATATTACAGTGTCCCGGTACCCAAATCAGATTAACGATATTGGCATTGCCAAGCTGGTTTAGGAGCAGGACACACTCGCTAGTGAGTTTGGAGTCAAGTTCACAGGATGTTAACGCCTTGATAGTCAAGCTGCCCAGCTTGACTATCTGAGAAGATGAATATCTTCTTATTCTGGAGATTCATTTGTAGACTCTCTTGGACACAGCCAATTATTGCGAAGACTTCCGCTTGGTACACTGTGGTATAGCGACCCAGGTTGGCGAATTTGCGTATTCCGCAGCGATCATTACAAAATACCGCCCCGGATATGCCCTGCTTCCTGGAGCCATCCGTATACCAAACGATGTCATTCTGCTTAACATTTCCGGGAGTTCCAGCCTCCCAGTCTTGTCTACTTGGTAACAAGACTGTAAACCGCTTATCGAAGCGGTGTTCACGGACCATGGAGTCAGAGGGCATATCCATGACCGGAATTTTCATTAGTTCGTTGTAGAGGTTTCTCATGACCCTAGATTGCCATCTCGTCCTCCCTCTGATTTTCGCTCTCGTGATAGCCATCCTCGCTTCCATCTGCACGTGAATGTGCAGAGGTGGAATGTTCAGGAGGGCATCCAGTGCTGCAGAGGGAGAGGACGAAAGCGCGCCGGTGGCTATAAGGCAGGCTGTTCTTTGAACTTTGCTGAGGTTCTCTACGCAGTTAAGTTGGTGCGTCTTCTTGTACCACACACAGCAGCCATAAGTGACGATCGGCCTCACTATGGTTTTATAAATCCAGAGTGCGGCCATAAGCCGTTACCTCCATTTTAGCCCCACCAACCTTCTGCTTGCCCCCATCGCAATTTTTGCCTTTCTAGTGATGTAGTCGAGATGCTTGTTCCATGTTAGTTTTTGGTCTAAAAAGACTCCGAGATATTTGACCTCGTTGGACAAGCATAGCTTCGTACCAAGAAGTGTTGGGGCGTGGAGCGCTTCTAGTTTCCTTCTTTTGGTAAACGGGATTAATACCGTCTTACGTGCATTGACTGTTAGCACGTGTCTCGTGCACCAGTTTTCTACTATTCGTAGGGCCCTTTGCATAAGATTGGAAATGGTGCTAGGGCATTTTCCTATGACCATTATTACTATGTCATCTGCGTGACCCTGAGTCAGAAATCTGGCTTCATTGAGCTTGCAGATGAGACTGTCAACAACCAATGACCATTGAAGGGGTGATAGGACTCCGCCCTGTGGACATCCTCTGGTCACTCTATAATGAAGGGTTTTATTCATCAACGTTGTTGTTGCAGTCCGATTTTGTAGCATGGATCCCATCCATCGGGTGGTGGTGTCGTCGATTCCACGATTCACCATGCTACGTGTTATAACATCGAAATTGGTGTTGTCAAACACCCCTTCGATGTCGAGAAAGGCACAGAGTGTCATTTCTTTGTCTTCTATGGCTTTCTCAATTCTGTCCACCAGGTCAATAAGTGCCGTTTCCGTAGACTTGCCTGTTTGGTAGGCATGTTGTCTTGCACTCAGGGGTTTTCCAACGAGGTATGTTGCCCTGATGTGACTGTTCAACACCTTTTCCATCGTTTTTAATAGGAATGAGGTGAGACTTATCGGTCTGTAGGACTTGGGCTGCGATTTGTCTTTGTCCCCTCCCTTGGGAATGTAAGTGTCCTTCGCCCGAGTCCACGCTGATGGCAGATAACTCCAAGCAAAGCTTGCACGGTACAGTTTTATCAGCGTAGAGATAATGATATCTTCGCCCCGCTGCAACAAAGCCGGGAAGATACCATCGACCCCACCAGATTTATAAGGCTTGAAACTCCTAATGGCCCAACTTATCTGCTGGGGACGAAAAATAACGGAAGCTCTCCTCCAGTCTTCATTCCTCGGTCTCCTGTCCGGAGACTTACTGACCTGGAGTTCTCATTCGTTATTAATGTACACGGATTCCGGAAAGTGCGTTTGAGCAAGCAGTCTCAGTGTTTCCTCCGGAGATTCTGTGAAAGATCCATCCGCTTTCCTTAGCAGGCCTAGATGGGATTCAGGTGTCTTGGATAGTATTTTATGGATCCTGGCAGCTTGGGCAGTGTCTTTTATGGACCCGCAGATTTTTTGCCAGGATCTTCTTTTTGCTTTCCTGAGCTCCCTATTGAAACGTGTTAACGCCTTCCTGTAAGCATCCCAGTTCTTGTCTTTTTTTGCCTTGTTAAATAAGGCACGGGCCTTTTGCCTCAGATGCTCCAGGTTTTTGTTCCACCAAGGCACGTTCCTGTTGCTCTTAGTGGTCTTAAGAGGACAATTTTCTAGATACGCATTCATTAGGCTCTTGCCTAAGTCCTCTGCTGCGGCTTCCACTTGGTCCACAGTTTTGATGTATTTAAAATCTCCGAAGGGGTCCTGGCGTCCCTGGGCAACGGCGGGTAGTAATATGGTGCGCTCGCCATATTGCTACCCGACGGCCGACGGCTGCACACATGGAGGGGGGGTTAGGGTTCGTAACCCCCCCTACGGACCTAGGCCGGGCTCGGTCTAGGTCTTCGAGTGGACCGCTCTTTTATGGAGCGAGGCGTCTGGTGGGGGGTGTTCTGCCACCCCCGGAGTTTTTTGGTTGGTTGTGCGCGGACCTGGGTCTCTCATCGGCGGTTATCCGGATGGGCTGAGCTGTTATGAGCCCTGCTCCTCCCGCTTGCTTTAACCGGCCGGCGGAGGTCGAGAAGTGTGTAGTCTTCGGACGTAAATCCCGGGGACTCACACGTCCCATCGGCCGGGGTCGGACGGCAGGGTTCACGCCTAGTGCGCTGGGGGTGAACCCTGTCCCTTGTTATCCTCCTGGACATGCCGTCTCTGACCGGTGGAGGCCCTCGGCACTGTCCACGAAAGTGGTTGTACCCAATTTGTCCGCGCACTTAAGGTGGTGCAGGACCAGTGGCAGTTGGGGTGATGACGGACGACTGAGGGCTTCAGTGCCCAGTCCAGCCCTCCCACTCTGGTTACGCTTTGTCTTGTACCACCCCTTCCTGGGTGGAGAGCCTGCGGGCTCGGCGGCCGAAGGGCCGAGTTTTTGGAGGTTCTGCGTCGGGTCTCTCAGCCAGAGTGGCTCGGCGGCAGTCCGGCGTTGCCAATCATCCTGGCTCCGCATCCAGCGGAGTTGGGACTTGCGGCGGCTTCGTTTTGAAGCCTGCAGGTTTTGTTTCCCCAACCCACTCTGCACTGCAGCCAGCAGTGTATGGGTGGGGAGGGGTACCTGCAGTTCTCCTCCCGGTGGTAAAGGTAAGGTAAAAAAAGGTAAGGTTCTGTGCGGCGGGGCGTGCCCCTCAGTGAACAGGTCCTCGTCCTACGCCCCGGGCAACGGCACCCCCCTGACCACGGTAACGCAGTGGCAGGGCGGTGACCGGCTAAGATTCGCTGAGATCTTGCTGTTATCGCTGTTTTCGCAGTTTTTTCGCGACCACCTGTGCTTCTAAGTGTTCTTGCGGCTCCCTGGTTACAGTCGAGGGGCTTCTCCTGGCCGGGTTGAGCTGCACCACTTGGGCGCCTAGTTGCGATTTTGCGCTTTCACAGCGAGATTTTGTTTGTTTTTTGTTTAGCAGCAAGTTTCTTTTCAGAATGGCTGCTAAAGTTCCTTCAGTCGTTTTAACAAGACTCTCGGAGTCAGACTCGGTGCCTGAAATGGCGACCGAAGGTGTTGGCAGTGTAGTGCCTGTTGTGGCCGGTCCATCCGGTGTGACTGTCTCCGGCAGCAAATTCTTTTGCGCCGGAGACCTGGAGTTGTCCGACTCAGACGACACCCTGCGAGGGGTGTCGGACATAGACGAATCTGTGGCTAGCGGACCCGAGACCGCGCCAAATTTCTGCGGGCGCGCAAGCGTGCCGCCACGGCGAAGTCCCAGTCTGCGTTGTCTGACACAGACAAGTCGTCGGCCGGTGGCGTGCGAAACGCCGTAGCAACCGCACGCGTATTAGACTCACAGATCCGCGCGCTTTTACGTCTAACTTTTGTGCAACTACCCTCCTTTATCATGGAGGAAAAAAGTGATGGTGTTGAAGCAGAAAATTGTGAGAGTTCAAGTGGCAAAAGCGATTCCGAGATTGTAGAAGAGTGCGAAAAAGAAATGCAGGATATTTTAGAATGGGATAATATGGAAATAGACGTCCTTGGGAGCCAACGTACTGGAAAAAAATATGCCGAGAAGAGGATTCGGGAAGAAAGTGAGGATAGCAATAATGAAGATGGTTTTATAACGGTAACCAGAAGCAGAGCAAAACGCCGGAATAGAAACGATTCTAATAATAACTCGAATAGCAATGGCACCAGTTCTGGTAAAGGTATTGAGGTGGTTATTTCTTCCTTTCAGATATTACCAAAACAGATGGCATTAGCTAAAATGCTAAAAGCAGAAAAAATTGAGAAGATACTGAGAATAAAATACAAAAGCCCTTACAAAGTACTTATACAACTACAAGATGAACAACAAGCGGACAAACTAACTAAATGTCCTAAGCTTAGTGAGTAGGGTTATAGATGTCAAAGAGTATCAGAATTAACTTTGTCTTATAGAGTCATCAAAGTTTTTGAGAGCGACATTGAGATTATGTCTATAAAGCGCTTGAAACGTTTGAACACACAAGGCAAATGGGTGGATAGCGAAACAGCTCGCATATGTTTTAATAATCCAACGATACCAGAATACATTCTAGCTTACAGCTGCAGAATAAAGGTAGAAAGATACGTGTTTCCAGTCACACAATGCTCTGGATGTTGGAAATTCGGACATCTGGTTAAGTTTTGTCCAACTAAAAAGATTAAATGTCCAAAATGTGGAGAAAACCACGTTAACTGCGAGACAAAAGATATCATATGCTTAAATTGCAAAGGCAATCATATTGTATTGGATAAGTCGTGCCCATACTTCCGCAAGGAAAAGGAAATACGGTCTATAATGAGTGAGCACAACTTAACGTACCGAAAAGCACTAGAAATTGTATCCCAAGATAAAAAAGATGAATATAAGGAAGCTTACAGGAGAGACAACACAGATAGCCAATCTATTATCTTACCTACTTCTTATTCTTCTTATACCAATTGTGTGAGTGGGAGAAAAATAACAACAGCGACCATTTACAAAGTAAAGGCAGATATGAATAAAGAAACGGAAGAAAGAATAAATCTGAAAAAGAATAAGAAAAAAAGGACAAGTACAAAGAAAAATCTAGAAAAAATTACAAGACGAGAGCAAAATACCCAAGAAGAGAATATAGTTAGTGAAGATGATTTATCTAAAGGCGAAGAAGAAAAAGATGAACAATGTCAATTGCATAATACAAAAAAAATTCAGTTTCAAAGATAACTTAACAAAATCAAGGAAACTTTTGTATCTAATTTAGAGTTTGAGGAAAAAAATTTGTCAATTTTTAAAATAGTCTATGAGGAATTTAAATCAATTATAATGAATATCATATCAGGTGTTGATTGTATTCAACCAATTTTACGGTTTTTATATGGGTAAAACGACCCTAAGCACTTCAGATTTTAATATTGTGCAATGGAACTCACAAAGTCTAAGACCGAAAATGTCTTGTCTCAGTGCCTTTTTAAATCAAGAAAATATTCACATTACGTTGATTAGTGAAACATGGTTAGAAGAAGAATCGTCCTTTTACATTAGTGAATATAACATATTCAGAAAAGATAGAATAGATGGCTATGGGGGCGTAGTTATTTTGACCCATAAATCTGACCAGACCCAGGTATGTCCTATATCGATGTCTAACTCTGGTATTGAGGTCGTGTGTGTGAAAATTTTAAACTTCAAACTTATCGAATATGTAGTGTCAGTGTACTGCCCGTCTTCAGTCCGTACATGTACATTCGATTGGGACTGTCTGTTTTCAAAATTTGCCAGAAAATCGTTAATAGCCGGTGATTTCAATGCTCATCATACTAATTGGTCATATAAAAATTACTCGAGAGCCTTTAAAATATTTGAGTCTTCATTTGAAAATAACTATATTTCTCTTAATGATGGGCGGGCTACAAGGATTAAATTAGTCAATCAGATGTTACAAGAGTCGTCGCCAGATATAAGTTTTGCTTCGACAGATATCGCAACTGAATTTTATTGGAAAACTTGTAACGAAAATCTAGGGAGTGACCATTTGATTATTAAATTATCGATACGAATAAGTACTAATATTACATCGCAGTTCATAAAAAAAAGAAATTTTAAATTAGCCAATTGGAAAGATTATAAAGAAGATTTAACGTTTGCCTATACAAACTACCCGTGCACCCTTACTGATATGCAAAGCAAGTACAATTATTTTCAAAATGAAATATTAAAATCAGCTAGTAAAAATATCCCTTTTTATAAAATTTGTAGCGATGCACTTAAAAATTTAAGCCGAAACATTATTGGAACCCTTCCTTATCTCATATAATAGCACAACGCAGGTTAGCCCTAAAACAATTTGGACGTAATCCTACCCCAGATAATCTATGTAAGCTCAAAAATAAAATAGAAAAAGCTCGGTGTATGATTAAAAAAGCGAAATCTGAGTCATGGCATAAATTCTGTACCACTTTGGATCAGACTACCTCAGTATCAGAGATGTGGCGCAAGATGAGATGGATGAAAGGAGGGCGCAAGTCTAAGCATCACGCTTCGCAAGAAAAATTAACGCAGTTGTTGTGTTCCTTGACTCTTGATACAGCAGTCCCGAGTTGCCCTAATTTTGAATCAAACAATTTATTATTAGAGTCAGAATTTACGATGCAAGAGCTCATGCACTGTCTTAAACGA
>CM032493.1:4928740-4989789 GCA_019059595.1 Marasmia exigua | reverse complement strand
GTTTGGTTCCTCAGACGACTTAGGACAGATGCACTGTAATTTAAGCGATTCTTTTTGTTTAACAAACTTCATTACTTAGTTTACAATGTGACTGCAGTGTTGCGATAGCTATAATAGAATGAGCTGAAACAATAACGTTCTCCTATTTTAAATCAACAAATATCTAGGGCTGTTGGAATGAGTAAATAATATAGAATGTATTCAACATTATAAAATTCAACTGAGTAATCATGGGGACTCTTCATATGCTGAATAATGCACCTCGTTCTGAGGATGTCATTGCGCTTTCTCGCTCCCTTGAAGTGAGGTTGCAGTCCCTGCTGCAACTGAACGAAATTTCAATTGACCGCGGCCTACACGAGTGAGCGCCAGAACAAACAATATCATCAGTATGATATTGGTCGTTCTGGCGCTCACGACGAGAGATCACAGCAGGAGCTGCGAAAAGACCGAATGTGTGAACTCATTACAAATGTTTGTAGATGAAACGGATAGCGCGGAGTATGGAATTGGGACATTCTAGATCATCTGGAGTGAGTTTCAGCGTTAGCTGATACGAAGGACAGATGATATAGAATTCCCAATTCCATACTACTATAGATGGATCTCAAAAGGTATAAAGACTTGTTGTAAGAAAAAACGAGAACTTCTTTGGCAATATAGGTGTAAAAAGAATCAAGAGACCAAAACTGCATATAAAAAATATTCTAAAACACTTAGAAAAATAATTAAATTAACACAACGATCACAAAATGATTATATCATAAGGACATCTAATAATAAATCTAAAGCTACGTGGGAAGTAATAAAAAACTCTAGAACTAGAATGCCAAAAGAACCTATCAATAGAATAAAAATAGGTAATACATACATTACTGACCCCATAAACATTGCTAATGCTTTTAACGACTTTTTTATTGACAACATTACCGACAGTAATAATATAAACTTTATTAATAATTCTATTGACATTGAAAATAACACTCACTCAATTTTTTTAAGCCCTACCACACCTGACCAAGTACTTAATATAATAAAGTCATTGAAAAACACAAATAGTGTTGGATATGATGACATATGCACCAAAGCCATAAAATTTGTTGGTAACTTAATCGCAACACCGTTAAGTCACATAATAAACTTGAGTTTTTCTACTGGCAAATATCCAAGTAAACTGAAACCTGCAGTTGTCAAACCACTTTTTAAAAAAGGGGACAAAGAATTGACGCAAAATTATCGCCCAATAGCCTTACTGCCAGTATTTTCAAAAATCTTCGAAAAAGTAATTCATATTAGACTGTACGATTTTCTAGAAAAACATAAAATTTTAATAAATGAACAAAAAGGGTTTCGGAAGAACACTACAATTAATACAGCCATATACGAACTTGTGAAAAGAGCCATTAGCAATCTTGATAAGAGAATACCATCATGCGCTATTTATATGGACATGACAAAAGCTTTTGATCACGTAAATCATGAGATATTAATAGAAAAACTAAGTCGCTACGGCATACGAGGAAATGCTTTAAGTCTAATAACATCCTACCTGCAGGAAAGACATCAATCTACTGAACTGACTCAAATTTGTTTGTCAGGTAAAAAAGAAATAAAATTTAAGTCTCAAGAACGACAGATTAAATGTGGGGTGCCACAAGGTAGTACACTAGGACCCCTTCTGTTCATCATTTATATCAACGATATAGTCAAATCGATTATACATCCAATGATACTGTTTGCTGACGATAGTACTATTTTTGTCGAGTGCAAGGATGGTAATTACCCAAATTATGCAAAAAATATTAACAATAGTATAAAGGATGTTATTCAATGGTTAGAAAGAAACAAATTAAAGATCAATTTGGAAAAGACGAATATAATGCACTTTACGCAAAAAAAAGTTATCCCTTGCTTAAAAATTGATTACGACGGTTGTAGTATACAGAGAACTCATAATACTAAGTTTCTTGGTATCTACTTAGATAGCAATATGTCATGGGAGTCTCATTCTACTGAAGTTTGTAAAAAAATGTACAAATTCTCATTTGCTCTTTATAAATTGGCTAAAACATCGAACCATGCTACAGTGTTAACAGCTTATCACGGTTTTGTAAGAGTAGAAACTCTTCGGTATGGCCTAATTTTCTGGGGCAACTCGACCTACAGAGACGTACTACTAAGGGCCCAAAAGCGATGTGTTAGAGCTATGTGTGGTCTAAAACCTATAGAAACATGTAAGCCTCATTTCAAGTCGCTTAGATTATTAACCCTGCCGTGCATGTACATATTTGAGCTATGTATATTCGTTAAATCTAATCCAAATCTGTTCAAAAAACAAGATCAAGTGCCTAATCTTCGCCCTAGACCAACTAAAATTGAAATCTGTGAATATCTGTGCTACCGCTCTAATGCGCAAAAATGTTACTGAAATGGCTTCGAAAGTGTACAATAAACTCCCTGAATATATTAAACAATTTAATCTGTATAAATTTAGAAATGTGCTATCCCGAATTCTTATAGAAAAATGTTATTATAGTGTTAACGAATACTTTGATGATACTGCATTTGAATTGTAATTTTTTTTTTCTCTCTCTTTTTTAATGTATTTAATCACCATAATATTTTAATTCTATTACCATATTAATTTGTAATGTTTTTTGTACTAACACTAACTAATTAATATCTATGTTTTTAAATGTTTACCTATTATTTTCATCTAATAATATTGTGTATGATGACAAGTTTTATTATTATTATAATTCTTTTTTCGCATCTAATGATTTCGTATGCCATTGTAGGCGCATCATGGAGTTACCACATACATTACCTCTGTCAACTTTGTACCACCTGCGATGACGAATAAATGAATTTGTATTTGTATTTGTATTTGTATTTGATATTGTTCTTGTCCAAGAACATTATGCTAAGTCCCAACTCATCGTCCAAGTCGATGACTCCTCCCAGGCCGGCGTGTACCTCCACTGCCAGAGGACAGCGGTGGCAGTGCTTCACCACTGAAATGAAATGAAATGAAAATTGTTTATTCAATTTAGGTCCATACAGAACACTTATGAATGTCAACATGTTTACCACTGGTTCGGAATGTAGTTTTCTGCCAAGAAGACACCAGCAAGAAACTCAGCAGTTACTCTTTTAAAAAAAAAGATGTTTTACAAAATGTCACCATTAACTTAAAATATAGTACAATTTTTGTGTTACTAATATGTCCCTAAATTATTGTCATTCAAAAAATCGTCTATTTTATAATAGCCTTTCTTCATTAAACAGTTTTTTATATACAATTTAAACTTATGTGTGGGCAAGTCAATAATAATCTGAGGTAACTTATTAAACATTTTTATGCTCAATCCTATAAATGAACTACCAACCTTATGGAGCCTGATATTTGGAACGGCCAGTCTGTGCTTATTTCTGGTGTTAAGGCTGTGACAGTCGGACTTCTTCGAGAACAGATGGAGATTCTTATGAACGTACATAAGGCAATCAAGGATGTATTGAGAAGCCACGGTAAGTATGTCGATTTCTTTAAACAAATCTCTAAGGGAGTCGCGCGATCTAAGGCCATAAATGGCGCGGATGGCTCTCTTCTGTAATACGAAAATAGTCTGTATATCAGCAGCTGATCCCCATAGTAATAGACCATATGACATGATGCTATGAAAGTAGCTGAAATAAACCAGCCTCGCCGTTTCAACATCAGTTAGTTGTCTTATCTTTCTAACTGCATATGCAGCAGAACTAAGTCTACCTGCCAGGACATCAATATGGGGACCCCATTGCAGCTTAGAATCTAATGTGATTCCTAGAAATACTGTTGAATTTACGAGCGCAAGATGCTCATTATTTATGGTTATATTTGTATTAACCTGCCTCACATTTGGCATTGTGAATTTAACACATTTAGTCTTTTTGGCATTAAGTAGTAAATTATTAGTTGTGAACCAATATACCACTTATGAGAGTGCATCGTTTACGTCGTCGAATACTTGCTTAAGCCTATCAACTCTAAAAATCAGAGAAGTGTCATCGGCAAACAATACAGTCTCACATAGGTCTTTTGTAAAGTGAGGAAGGTCATTAATATAAATTAAAAAAAGTAGGGGTCCCAATATGGAGCCCTGCGGCACTCCCATGAGTAGAGGGGCGCCAGTAGAATTTATTCCATTAACACTCACTTTTTGGATTCTACAAGAAAGGTATGATTGCAGTATTGAAAGTGCATTGTCTGAGACACCATAATGCCGTAGCTTCATTATTAAAGTTTCATGGTTAACACAATCAAAGGCTTTTGATAAATCGCAGAAAACACCAACAGCATCTTGCTTATTTTCCCATGCATTGAAGACATGTTTCATTAGTGCCACTCCTGCATCAGTAGTGGATTTCCCTTTAGTGAATCCGTACTGGTTATTATGAAATAAGTTATTTATTTTGAAGTGAGCTGCTAATTGAGTGAATATTATTTTTTCAAAGATCTTACTCACTGCTGGTAATATAGATATTGGTCTAAAATTTGATGGGTCATTTTTGTCCCCTGACTTATGCAGTGGTACAATTTTACTAAATTTCATTAAATTTGGAAAGTGACCCGTATCTACACATTTGTTAAATATAATAGCTAAATGTGGGGCAATAGTAGATATAATAGATTTTAAAATTTCTGTTGAAATACCCCATAGGTCCTCAGTTTTTTTTAACTTAAGGTCCTTAAATGTTTTTATAATTATATGGTCAGTAACATGACTAAAGCAAAAAGTAGCTTGACACTTCTCCACACATTCTTTCAGCAGGGACTCAGCAAGATGTGGACAAGAGCACGCGCTACTGCCTGGTGGCGCACATTAAAAGGCTCGATTTGTACATGATATCGGCGTATTTCAAATACGCGGACCCAATTGACACACATCTTCTCCACCTCGAAAGGGTCCTGGACGCCCTGAGGGGCCACCGGGTTATCATCGGGGTGGACAGTAACGCCCACTCGCCAATGTGGCACTGCACTGTGTCACAGTCTACGGGGAGGGGAACCACAGAAGATCACAAGCGGCGCGCGGTGGAAGATTTTATATCTTCCAGAGGCCTGGAAATCGCCAACCAGGAAGGTCAACCATCGACATTCTGGACCGCCAACGGTGAATCGAACGTTGACTTGACGCTCGCCACGAGAGGCACCGCAATTACATCATGGGAAGTACACCCGGAGGCGAGTACGTCGGATCACCGCCTAATCACGGCGTGTGGCGCCGCAAGGCGCGTATGGCAGCGCTGCAAAAAGCGCGGTGGGGTAGAAGCCGCTGCATGTGAGAATTTTAGGATGGCGCGAGCGGCATATCGGCGGAGGAAGGAGGAGACGGAAATCGCGTGGTTCCGGGGGCTTGCCGAATCCGGCAATCAAGACCCCTATGGTCTGGCCTACCGAGTTGCAAGCGGGCGGAACCGTCCTCCCGCTAACGTCATCAACGGCACGAAGTTCGCCGAGGGATTCGCGGGGACCGTAGACGAGGCCATGCACGATCTTGTTCACGCCCTGTGTCCGGATGATGACCCATCCCAAGATACAGGGTATCACAAACAGGTGCGGATCTCGGCCGCTCTGCTCCCTTCGGGTCCCAATGCACTTCATCCGACAGGGGACCTAATGGGACTCATGATTAGGCAATTGCCTAACACGGCGCCAGGGCTCGACGGGGTGACCGCCAGGATAGTACGCCACGTCTGGGCCGCTGCCTTGGTGGAGTTCCACCTTGTGTATGCCCGCTGTGTAGACGAAGGCGTCTTCCCGGATGTCTGGAAGGACGGTCGTCTCTTGGTCCTGCCAAAAGGCAATGACAAGCCACTCACGGACCCAAAAGCGTATCGCCCGATCACGCTTCTCTCTATCCTTGGTAAGTTACTTGAACGCGTAATCCTACACTGTGCACCTCAGATCTCCAGCGGGATATCGGACTGCCAGCATGGGTTTTCCCCGGGAAAGTCTACGGTAACGGCTCTCAACGTGATCCTAACTGCAGGCAGGGCGTCCACGGCGCGATACGTCCAAGCGATCTATCTTGACATCTCGGGTGCGTTTGACAATGCCTGGTGGCCCATGATTATGGTCAAGGCGAAAAGAGGGGGATGCCCCCCGAACATCTATAAGATGCTCGCGGGTTATTTCACTGGCCGCCGAGTTGGCCTCTTCGTGGGAGACCAGGTTTATTGGAAAGGTTCCACCATGGGGTGTCCGCAGGGATCCGTGCTTGGACCAACACTGTGGAACGTTCTTCTTGATGACCTGCTGCGATCACCATTGCCGGAGGGAGTAAGCATGGTGGCTTATGCCGACGACGTCACCGTTTTGATTGAGGCGCAGTCGAGATCTGCCATTGAGAGCGCGGCCGCTGAGGCCCTTACCACCATCTCTGACTGGGGTGTCCGTAACAGACTGGGGTTCTTCCCTGCCAAGTCATCCACGATGACGATTAAGGGGAAACTCCAGAGACCCCCGGTCATACGCTTCGGCGGCAACTCGATCCGATCAGTGAACTCGGTAACCGTGCTAGGGGTGGTGATCGACAGCAGCCTTCTGTTTACGCAGCATGCACAGGGGATAGTAGAACGCGCGGCCAAATGCTACGGGTAGATGTCGCGTGTGTCGGCCTCTTCCTGGGGCATTCGATATCCAGGCCTCCGGATCTTGTACAAGGGCACTTTCGTTGCAACCCTTGTGTATGCTGCGGCCTGCTGGTTTGAGCGCCTCCGGGTGCAATCCATCTGCGGCATCCTTCTCCGGGGACAGCGGCCTGCACTAGTGCTGATGACCAAAGCATACCGGTAAGTCAGCACTGCCGCTCTCCCGGTGCTAGCCGGAGTTTTACCCGCAGACTTGGAGGTAGCCCGTGCAGGCAGGACGGAGGTGGCACGCCAGTCCGCGACCAAGGAAGAGATGAGCAGGCACAAACGACAAATTTTGGAGGACGTGCTGCGTATCTGGCAGGATCAGTGGGAGACAGAGACGAAGGGTCGCGAGCTTTATCAATTCTTCCCCGACGTGTCTGGGAGACTCAGTTTGCACTGGGTCGCATCAGATTATGTGACGTCCCAGATACTAACCGGACATGGGTGTTTTAACAAACGCCTGTGTGATATGCGTCTCAGGGATGACAGTTCGTGTATATGTGGTGAACGCGAGGAGGACAGACATCATGTATTGTGGTGCTGTCCAGTATATCAGGACCTTCGTGGGGAGCTGCTAAAAGGGATTGTAGTTGACGAACCTGGACCAATATGGTACCCGGACCTTGTGTCCTCGGAAGCGAACTTCGCCAGGCTGCGTGAGTTCGCGCATGGCTGGCATAGACGGAGAAACGACCCGGACTGCTCGGCGCTAGAGGGCGCCACCTGTGATGTGGCGTCAGCGGCCCCAGAAGGGGGAGAAACGCACAATTAGGGACAAGGACATAGATTAATAACTTGTAGGGAGTCAAGAATTGTGCGCGGTGGAGTGCAATAGTCCCAAGGACACGCAATATCCGCGCACATCTCCCACGATTCGGCCAGTATAACCATAGTGTTGGTATGGCCATGGGAGGTGGTGGGTTGACCGGTACGCTTTGGTCATCAGCACTAGTGCAGGCCGCTGCCCCCGGAGAAGGATGCCGCAGATGGATTGCACCCGGAGGCGCTCGAACCAGCAGGCCGCAGCATACACAAGGGTCGCAACGAAAGTGCCCTTGTACAAGATCCGGAGGCCTGGATATCGAATGCCCCAGGAAGAGGCCGACACACGCGACATCTTCCCGTAGCATTTGGCCGCGCGGTCTGCTATCCCCTGTGCATGCTGCGTAAACAGAAGGCTGCTGTCGATCACCACCCCTAGCACGGTTACCGAGTTCACTGATCGGATCGAGTTGCCGCCGAAGCGTATGACTGGGGGTCTCTGGAGTTTCCCCTTAATCGTCATCGTGGATGACTTGGCAGGGGAGAACCCCAGTCTGTTACGGACACCCCAGTCAGAGATGGTGGTAAGGGCCTCAGCGGCCGCGTTCTCGATGGCAGATCTCGACTGCGCCTCGATCAAAACGGTGACGTCGTCGGCATAGGCCACCATGCTTACTCCCTCCGGCAATGGTGATCGCAGCAGGTCATCAAGGAGAACGTTCCACAGTGTTGGTCCAAGCACGGATCCCTGCGGACACCCCATGGTGGAACCTTTCCAATAAACCTGGTCACCCACGAAGAGGCCAACTCGGCGGCCAGTAAAATAACCCGCGAGCATCTTATAGATGTTCGGGGGGCATCCCCTTCTTTTCGCCTTGACCATAATCATGGGCCACCAGGCATTGTCAAACGCACCCGAGATGTCAAGACAGATCGCTTGGACGTATCGCGCCGTGGACGCCCTGCCTGCGGTTAAGATCACGTTAAGAGCCGTGACCGTAGACTTTCCCGGGGAAAACCCATGCTGGCAGTCCGATATCCCGCTGGAGATCTGAGGTGCACAGTGTAGGATTACGCGTTCAAGTAACTTACCAAGGATAGAGAGAAGCGTGATCGGGCGATACGCTTTTGGGTCCGTGAGTGGCTTATCATTGCCTTTTGGCAGGACCAAGAGACGACCGTCCTTCCAGACGTCCGGGAAGACGCCTTCGTCTACACAGCGGGCATACACAAGGTGGAACTCCACCGAGGCAGCGGCCCAGACGTGGCGTACTATCCTGGCGGTCACCCCGTCGAGCCCTGGCGCCGTGTTAGGCAGTTACCTAATCATGAGTCCCATTAGGTCCCCTGTCGGAGGAAGTGCATTGGGACCCGAAGGGAGTAGAGCGGCCGAGATCCGCACCTGTTTGTGATACCCTGTATCTTGGGATGGATCATCATCCGGACACAGGGCGTGAACAAGATCGTGCATGGCCTCGTCTACGGACCCCGCGAATCCCTCGGCGAACTTCGTGCCGTTGATGACGTTAGCGGGAGGACGGTTCCGCCCGCTTGCAACTCGGTAGGCCAGACCATAGGGGTCTTGATTGCCGGATTCGGCAAGCCCCCGGAACCACGCGATTTCCGTCTCCTCCTTCCTCCGCCGATATGCCGCTCGTGCCATTCGGAATTCCTCGCATACAGTGGCTTCTACCCCAACACGCTTTTTGCTGCGTTGCCACACGCGCCTTGCGGCGCCACACGCCCTACGGAGCTGGTCCAGTTCTTTCGTCCACCATTCATAACCAGTTTGCCGAGTTCTCCTCCGTTCTCCGAGTCTCTGCTGCGCTGATTTGACGATGACTTGCGTGAACTCCCTACTAACTGCGTTCGCATCCTTCCTAAAATCCACGCATCCCATGTTCATCCTGACTGCGTCTTCGAACCCTTCCCAATCCACACCCTTGTCCCTGAACCTCGGCAGCTCCTCGCTTGGCTCTGCGCATTGGAACACGACCCGTTGGGCGGGCTGGCGCACCCCAAAAGTAATCAGGCGGTGGTCCGATGTGCTCGCCTCTGGGTGTACTTCCCACGATGTTACAGAGATCCCTCTCGTGGCGAGTGTTACGTCAACGTTGGACTCTCCGTTGGCGGTCCAAAATGTGGACGGTTGTCCCTCGCGGCTTAGGACTTGAAGGCCTCTTGAGGTGATGAAGTCCTTCATCGCTCGGCGTTTGTGGTCCTCCGTCACTCCACGTCCCGTGGACTGCGCCACGGTGCAGTGCCACATCGGCGAGTGGGCATTGCTGTCCGCCCCGATAATGACGCGTTGGCCCCTCAAGGCGTCCAGGACCCTTTCTAATTGGAGCAAGAGGACGTCAATGGGGTCTGCATATTTGAAGTATGCCGAAACGACGTACATATCGTGGCTCTTCACGTGCGCCACCAGGCAGTGTCGCGTGCTAAGGTGGTGCAGCACTGCCACTGCTCTCCTCTGGCAGTGGAGGTACACACCCGCCTGGGAGGAGTCGTCGACTTGGACGATGAGTTGGGACTTAGCATATTGTTCTTGGACAAGAACAATATCAAGCCCCAACTCCCGTGCCACTGCCGGAAACTCCTCCGTGGCGAGCGCGCCCCCAGCCAGGTTCAGCTGCCCCACTCGCACAGTATCACACACTGTAACGAGTGGCGGCAACCTGCCGGCTCTCCGCGTAGGCCCTCGCAGGGCAATGCCGCGAGCCCGTTGTGTGTTGGTCCGCGTCCTTTCTTTTGAAGACCGTGCACGTGGCGCACACACTCTTCTCTGCCGTGCAATCTTGAGTTTTGTGGCCCGTTTCTGCGCATCTGCCACAGATAGCTTTCGGGCTCTTACAATACCGCTCCGGGTGCCCGTAGAGCTGGCACTTGGAGCAGCATGTCACCTGGACATGGTCCTCCACCCTGCATAAACTCCAGGACAGGTAAAGGTGCTCCCTTCTGAGCAGTTCCTCTCTGAGGCACGGGCGGCATTTGATGATATACGTGGAGTCAGCACTGCCACGACGGCTCCTTTTGAAGACGGCCCGTCCTTCCCGCTTCAGCCTTTCCAGGGTCCAGTTTGGGTCCTCCTCTAAATTTTGGACGTATACGGCTTCTGTAGTATGTAGATCGCGTAGTAAGCATTAACTATTTCATGTTTGCGTAAATCGGTGACGCGCATGTAACGTTTGGCGCTGACTAAGTGATTTACTTAATTGTATTGCAATCGTGTAATTGTTAATTAATCAATATACGACCACAAAACTATCAACATGTGTCTGAATTAATCTCCATCTACAACTCCTATCTCCGGACGCCTGATGGCGACCCTATGCCACACCAGTCAACGTCGAAATTAACTGGGAAGAAAGAAGAACCTTGTTCAATCACTACTGAAGATGGGAAAAACCGTATCGAAAGAACAAGTTGTCGTTGCACAGAATGCTAATGGAGAAGCAACCGCCAACACAACATTAGCACAGACTCAACATGCCAACCACACCATTGAGACCCTTCTGATCGTCGCGGTTACCCTAATCTCCGCTGCCGTCGCCTTCTACATCCTCAAGAAATGCCGCAAGAGCGCTATCAACTCCTTGAGACAAGAACTTAATGCAGTCTCCATAGATAATCTCGCCCGTCCATCCAACTAAAAGAAGAAAGAAGAGGTGTCCAGGGTATGCCCGGCCCACATTCAAGAGGTGTCCAGGGAAAGCCCGGCCCACAGCAAGAGGTGTCCAGGGATATCCCGGCCCAAATCAAGAAGATGACCCGCATCCCGTCCTGCCCGTCTCCACAGTCACGTGCCACGCGCCACCCGAACGTGCAGCGCCCTTGACCTCGCCACGACGCAACATCGTCATGCCACGTATCCTTTTAAATATGCGTTAAATAATTATTTTTCATTTACATATTAATATCGCCAGGTTATGTCTTTACAAGAATTAGATAGTTTGTATAAACATTTAAAGGAAATTAGAGATTATTTAATTAAAATTGGGCCACATCGAAGGCAATATTCAGAAACAGCTCAAATTAAGTTTAAAGAGGCAAATGATTTATTTTCCCGCTTGGAGTATATTTCGTCCGATATTAAACTAAAAATCCAGAATTCTGAGATAAGTAGCGACTATTCAACGCGAATTAACAATTGTATTGAAGATATACACATATTATATGAGAAAATTGTAGTGTTATCTAAGGACATAGGACCTAGCGTAGAAATCATGGCAACTAATTTCGATTTGAAAACGGCCTTGGCCTTGCTGCCGATAATGACGGCCCAAGAGAATGTCATTATTCAATTAATAGACAGCATTCAGCTTTATAGTGGTATGCTTAATGAGGAAGGAAAAAAACAATTAGTTAATTTTGTTTTAAAAACTAGGATTTCTAGCAGTGCTAAGCTAAGATTAAAATCTAGTTATTCAAATGTAGACCTAATGATTAAAGACATGCGTACTCACCTTTTACAGAAAAGATCCGCAGTAGCTATACAATCACAGCTTCATTCAGCTAGTCAGGGTCGTAGAACAATCGACAAGTTCGGATCCGAGTTAGAACAATTATTTGTCAATTTGACTATCGCACAGGCTGACGGAGATGACACAAAGTTTGACATACTCCGCCCGTTGAATGAAAAAATCGCTATAAAACGATTTGCTGACGGCCTGACTGATTCACGCCTCAGTACGATAATAGCTTCGCGTCAATTCCAGTCACTTCCAGAGGCCATCCAGAACGCTCTAGACGAAAGTTCCTTATCGCCAAAGGTAGAACAGGTCATGAACGTCATACCCCACCGCGGTAACGGAAACAACCGTAGGTTTCATTCCAGGCGTACTCATCCGTCGAATAGGAATAGTTCGGCTAACAATTATTATTATCAGGCTCCACAGCGAGGTACCAATAATAATAGAACGTTTTATAACTCCTATAGAGGCCAACCATCACGAGGTTCTAGCCATGGAAGGTACCAACGGGGTACCCAACGGACTCAGTTAGGTCCACCTCGTACGAAGTCGAATCCGGTTCACATAGTTTCTCAAGTACAACCCGAAAATATGGAGAACGTAGAACGAAACCAATCATCGCCAAAAAGCGAGTTTTTTCGTTCCTACAATTAGTGAACATTTCATATTAAATTACAACATAAATAGCTTAGTAGAATTAGAATTATTAAAAGTAGGTAAGACAGTCAATTTGTTAGTTGATACCGGCGCAAGCATATGTGTTATGAAATACGAGTGGCTACAAGACCACCCAGAATATTTAAAGGAATTACATTACGATAGACTAACTATAAAGGGAATTAGCGGTAAATTAATTTCTGAGGGCTATATTTACTTAGATTTATTATGTAAGGGAGTTTATTTTAAGGAAAAGTTTTATATTTTTAAGAATCTTTCGTGTCTTGCTGACGGAATATTAGGAGATAATTTTTTTAGGCGTTATAATGCTGTAATAGATTATGAAACGAGTACCTTACGTTTATCAAACGAAGGATCACTAGTTACTTTGAGTATAGGTAACAATAGCGACAGGTACACTCATGTGATACCAGCTCGTTGCGAAGTGATTAAACACATTCCTTGCAGTTTAAGAGGTGACAGTGTAGTGTTAGCAGAGGAATTACAAAACGGAGTTTTCCTCGCAGGAATGATTTCTAGACCATCCGAAAATAGAATTCCATTAAGGATTTTGAATACCACCAATGATGATATTGAGATAAACTTTTCGAATTTAAATATTCAATCTATTAATAATTTTGATGTGGCACAACTCTCTAAAGACAAAATGTCTGTAGATCGTGTCAAAACATTATTTGAATTACTTGACCTAAATTATCTTAATAAAGAGGAAAAGATTAGTATCGAACAAATTTGTGCCAAATATGCCGATGTTTTCCATTACCCGGCGACTCTCTATCAGTCACGAATTTGATGGAACATAATATCGTTTTAAAGGATAACGTTACCCCTGTTTATATTAAACCTTATAGAGTACCACAGGCTCTTAAAACTGAAATTGAGAAACAAGTTAAAGACATGCTTGACAATGACATCATAGAGGAGACAGTCTCCGAATGGTCTAGTCCCGTTTTACTTGTCCCAAAAAAAGCAGATAGATCAAATGAGAAGAAATGGAGATTAGTTATCGATTACAGACAGTTAAATAATAAATTACAAGATGATAAATTCCCTTTGCCCAATATCACTGAGATTTTAGATTCCTTGTCCGGAAGTATGTACTTTTCTAAACTCGATCTTTCACAATCATATTATCAGTTATCATTAAGTCCAAATTCTAGAAAATATACGTCATTTACTTTAAACAAAATGTATCAGCTTGCTTTAGATAACGAGTCTCGAAAGTATACGACGTTTACAGCAGGTAAACAGTATCCAAATGAAGCGTTGTCCAATGGGACTAAAGACGAGTGCCAGCGTCTTCTCTCGACTTATGACCATAGCAATGGCCGGTCTTAATTACAAAAAATGTTTTATTTATTTAGACGATTGCGTAAGTTATCGGGAATTGTATAGAAAATCATAATAAGAATCTAATTGATGTTTTAAACCGTCTTAGAAAGGTCAATCTTAAATTAAATCCGATCAAGTGCGAGTTTTTACGTAAAGAAATTATTTATTTAGGCCACAAAATAACACGTGATGGTATATTTCCAGATCCAGGTAAAATTGACACCTATACGTAATTACCCAAGACCAAGTAACGCTGACGAGGTAAAACGTTTGGTCGCGTTCGCCAACTATTACCGACGATTTATATCACGTTTCGCTGATATTGTTTTTCCGTTGAACCGATTGTGTAAAAAAGGTACAATGTTCAAATGGACAGATGATTGCGAAACATCTTTTAACAAATTAAAATATGCACTTATGAATCCACCAGTACTAGATTATCCAGATTTTTCCGAAAATAATACTTTTAAATTACAAACCGATGCTTCAAAATTAGGTTTAGGAGCAGTACTTTCAAACGGAAATGGAAAAGCGATTGCTTATGCAAGTAGAGCTTTGAAACCAGCTGAAACTAGATACCCCATAATAGAGCTAGAATTATTGGCAATAGTATGGGCTGTCCGTCATTTTCGTCCATATTTATATGGTAGAAAATTCCAAATTTATTCCGATCATAGACCACTCGTCTATTTATTTAGCTTAAAAGATCCTTCCAGTCGCTTAACCAAATTCCGCTTATATTTAGAGGAATATGACTTCGTCGTAGAATACGTCCCAGGTCGAAATAATGCAGCTGCAGATGCGTTAAGTCGACTTCCCGTGACGTCACAAGATTTAAAAGATATGCATGAGAAAGTTGTGTGCGTTTTGACTAGAGCTCAGACAAAACGGCTCAACCCTCAGGTAGGAAACCAACGGATAGACAATTCTTCTTCAGATTGCAGGTCTGATCAACCCGCAGCTGTAGAAATACTGAAAAGACCTAACACTGTAGTAGAGTTACGTTTTCTAGATAATCGTAATGGAAAATTCTTAAAAGAGTCAAATGTAATCTCATCAAGCGCTAAGCATTGTACATACGTGCCATCGCAATCCGCGATTTTTCTTTATTCTCGATCGTTGTCATCCCCAGAGGAGTTAACGAGAGATTTAGAAAAAATGTGTAAACATTTAAATATAAATGAATTACTCATATCTAAAAATAAGAGTAATCATCGGCACGTAACCTTATTACTACGTAGTATTAACCAATGTAAAATAAAGTCACCAAGAATTTTGATTCTCAAAGACTTAAAACGAATAAGTGATACCGATGAAATCACTACAATAATGAATGACTTCCACCTCTTACCCACAAGTGGTCATGCAGGTATAAACCGTATGATTAATAATATAAAGAAATATTACTTTTGGCCAGGCATGTCAAATGACGTTCATAACTACGTTAAGAGATGTAAAAGCTGCCAAATACAAAAGTCGACTAATAAACACGTTAAAGAACCTTTAACGATAACTTCGACTGCTCACTCAGCTTTCGAACGGATAAGTTTAGATTTAATGGGCCCCTTAGATGTAGATAATTATAATAATAAATATATTTTAACCATACAATGCGACTTAAGCAAATTCGTAGAGGCTTATCCTCTACCACAGAAAGATAGTGAAACTGTAGCTAGATCTTTCGTAAACAATTTTATATTACGTTACGGAATACCTAGACAGTTTGTTAGTGATAAAGGAACAGAGTTCACATCGTCTATCATGTCAGAAGTTTGCAAATTACTAAACATAGAGAAAATTCACTCGACTCCGTATCACCATGAAACGTTAGGAGGTATAGAGAACACCCACAAACACCTTGGCGCTTATCTCAGAATACAGTGTGAGAACAACAAATCTGATTGGAGCGATTGGGTTCCATTCTGGTGTTTTTCGTTTAATACCAGCGTTCACTCGCAAACTAAATATACTCCATACGAATTAGTTTTTGGTAAAATTTGTAATTTGCCCAGTAATCTATCAGGTCAGATCGATCCATTATATAATTTTGACGATTACCCAAAGGAACTTAAGTACCGTTTACAAAAAGCGCAACAAGACGCTAGACAAAATTTATTGTTATGTAAAAATCAGAGGAAAGTAACTTATGATAAGACAATGAATAATGTTAACTATAAATCAGGCGATTTAATTTTAATTAAAAACCAAACAGGTAATAAATTAGATTCTGTTTATAAAGGACCATATAGAGTAATAGAAGAACTTTCACCCAATGTTAAGATACTTAAAAATAATACCGAATATGTAATACATAAAAATAATACTAAATTATTCAATTGTTAAAAAAAAAAATGCTTTGTTTGTAAAATTGCTTTTATTAAATCATTGTATACCTAAGTATAACTTTAAGATGCCCAACGTTGTATGCGCAATTTTTTTTTCCTTTAAGGGGAGGACACCAACCCTTCACTTTTCGGGGGAGGTGTAGTATGTAGATCGCGTAGTAAGCATTATTTCATGTTTGCGTAAATCGGTGACGCGCATGTAACGTTTGGCGCTGACTAAGTGATTTACTTAATTGTATTGCAATCGTGTAATTGTTAATTAATCAATATACGACCACAAAACTATCAACATGTGTCTGAATTAATCTCCATCTACAACTCCTATCTCCGGACGCCTGACTTCCATAAAGTCCTCTAAACTGACGTCCTCGTTCACTCCGTGGATGGCCAGTCTCGGGAGCCTCGTCTTGGGCTCCGTTACCCTCAGGGTTGACGGAACCGCCGCTCGCAGCCGCTTGGCTGCCTCCTCGGTGGGGGTCTGTACTACGACCCCCGCGTTCCCTATCTTCCGGACCTTGTCCACCTGGACCCGCACTACTCTGGGGTCCACCGCCTTCTTCAGTGCAGACTTGGTCTCCTCGGCGGTCTTCAACGTGGTGTTCCCTTCGCTCGGGTACACTGCGATCACCGGGCCCTGCGTTGCCGGGATGGGGATGTTGACGCGGCCCGTAGTGACCTGGGCGAAGGTCTTCGGCGGTGGCGGTCCAGCGGCGGGAGCTGGTGCTGTGTGCTCCCTGGCGGCTCGAAGAGAGGTGACTTCCTCTTCGAGGCTGCGGATACGTTCCTGAGCTGCCATCAGTTTTGCGGACACGTCTCCTGCGCGGAATCCTGTTGTCCCTTGGATGGCCAACGCCTCCTGGGCTATGGCGTTAATCATGGCCACGTCGGCTTTATTTAATTTACTGCCCGGCGCGCTGCAGATTTTGACAGCATTTTT
Organism: Marasmia exigua; assembly: GCA_019059595.1. Lineage (NCBI taxonomy): Eukaryota > Metazoa > Arthropoda > Insecta > Lepidoptera > Crambidae > Marasmia > Marasmia exigua. Next base: position 4,972,585 of record CM032493.1, on the reverse strand, counting down.
CAGGATGCTGTCCATCCTGTGGAAGAGGTCCCCCAACGATGCTTTTATGGCCCACTCCTCCGTTTCTACCGGAGCCGGAACGTACGTCGGCGGTGCGATCGGTGATGTCTTGGTGGGGCCTTCTGCTGTTGAATCCGTTGGTGTCGCGGTCCTTAGCTCCTCTGGGGCTCCACTCTTCGGCGGCGCGGGAGGGGCGGCCGAGGGCTTCTTGACAGTCCTTGGGGCGGTCCTGGGGGTGGCTGCGGTCAAGATGCCGCCTACTGGCGGGATCAGCTTGCTGGTGGTGGCGCTCGCAGTCGTGCGTCGCTCGGTGCACGCCCTCCGAGGTGGTACCTCCTCCGGGGAGGGTAGAGGGCGCTTTTCAGCTGCGGGGTCCACTGGTGTTGGGCAGCGGGGGGTTGAGGGGGGGGCTCTTCCTGCAATGACGGAGGTTCGGGACGTGTTATTAAAACAAGTGATCCAATGAAATGAAATGAAATGAAATGAAATGAAATGAAATGAAATGAAAATTGTTTATTCAATTTAGGTCCATACAGAACACTTATGAATGTCAACATGTTTACCACTGGTTCGGAATGTAGTTTTCTGCCAAGAAGACACCAGCAAGAAACTCAGCAGTTACTCTTTTAAAAAAAAAGATGTTTTACAAAATGTCACCATTAACTTAAAATATAGTACAATTTTTGTGTTACTAATATGTCCCTAAATTATTGTCATTCAAAAAATCGTCTATTTTATAATAGCCTTTCTTCATTAAACAGTTTTTTATATACAATTTAAACTTATGTGTGGGCAAGTCAATAATAATCTGAGGTAACTTATTAAACATTTTTATGCTCAATCCTATAAATGAACTACCAACCTTATGGAGCCTGATATTTGGAACGGCCAGTCTGTGCTTATTTCTGGTGTTAAGGCTGTGACAGTCGGACTTCTTCGAGAACAGATGGAGATTCTTATGAACGTACATAAGGCAATCAAGGATGTATTGAGAAGCCACGGTAAGTATGTCGATTTCTTTAAACAAATCTCTAAGGGAGTCGCGCGATCTAAGGCCATAAATGGCGCGGATGGCTCTCTTCTGTAATACGAAAATAGTCTGTATATCAGCAGCTGATCCCCATAGTAATAGACCATATGACATGATGCTATGAAAGTAGCTGAAATAAACCAGCCTCGCCGTTTCAACATCAGTTAGTTGTCTTATCTTTCTAACTGCATATGCAGCAGAACTAAGTCTACCTGCCAGGACATCAATATGGGGACCCCATTGCAGCTTAGAATCTAATGTGATTCCTAGAAATACTGTTAAATTTACAAGCGCAAGATGCTCATTATTTATGGTTATATTTGTATTAACCTGCCTCACATTTGGCATTGTGAATTTAACACATTTAGTCTTTTTGGCATTAAGTAGTAAATTATTAGTTGTAAACCAATATACCACTTGTGAGAGTGCATCGTTTACGTCGTCGAATACTTGCTTAAGCCTATCAACTCTAAAAATCAGAGAAGTGTCATCGGCAAACAATACAGTCTCACATAGGTCTTTTGTAAAGTGAGGAAGGTCATTAATATAAATTAAAAAAAGTAGGGGTCCCAATATGGAGCCCTGCGGCACTCCCATGAGTAGAGGGGCGCCAGTAGAATTTATTCCATTAACACTCACTTTTTGGATTCTACAAGAAAGGTATGATTGCAGTATTGAAAGTGCATTGTCTGAGACACCATAATGCCGTAGCTTCATTATTAAAGTTTCATGGTTAACACAATCAAAGGCTTTTGATAAATCGCAGAAAACACCAACAGCATCTTGCTTATTTTCCCACGCATTGAAGACATGTTTCATTAGTGCCACTCCTGCATCAGTAGTGGATTTCCCTTTAGTGAATCCGTACTGGTTATTATGAAATAAGTTATTTATTTTGAAGTGAGCTGCTAATTGAGTGAATATTATTTTTTCAAAGATCTTACTCACTGCTGGTAATATAGATATTGGTCTAAAATTTGATGGGTCATTTTTGTCCCCTGACTTATGCAGTGGTACAATTTTACTGAATTTCATTAAATTTGGAAAGTGACCCGTATCTACACATTTGTTAAATATAATAGCTAAATGTGGGGCAATAGTAGATATAATAGATTTTAAAATTTCTGTTGAAATACCCCATAGGTCGTCAGTTTTTTTTAACTTAAGGTCCTTAAATGTTTTTATAATTATATGGTCAGTAACATGACTAAAGCAAAAAGTAGCTTGACACTTCTCCACACAATCTTTCAGCAGGGACTCAGCAAGATGTGGACAAGAATTTAATGACTGAGTAGTAGTGATTGCTATATTGGAGAAAAAAGATTCAAATGCGTCCGCTATTTCAGCATCAGCGTAAAGATTTTTATTATTTATTTTAAGAGAGATCTTGGTATCATATGATTTTGTTTTGCAAGTCTCTTTATTAATTATACCCCAAGTAGCTTTAATTTTATTGCCAGATTTACTTATTTTTTCTTTTAAATAATTTGCTTTAGCAAGTGCACAAACTTTCTTAAATATTTTAGAGTATGTTTTTACATATTCAAGCATTCTAGTGTTACTAGAAGTTGCTTTAATGGAGTATAATTCAAATAATCTTGTTCTACTTCTATAAATTCCCTTTGTAGCCCAGTCACTAAATTTCGTCTTAGTATTGTCTACTTTAAAAGTTTTCTTTGTAAATATAGTATCAGATACAGATTTTATCGCACTGAATACTTGTTCATACAGTTGCTCAATAGTATTATTATCATCAAGTGGTAAAAAGGAAAATTTTTCTTGAATTTTTTCTTTAAAATTTTCCATTCGATTTACAGTAATAGGTCTGTATACAAATGTCAATGAAGAGGGGACATCATGATGTTCAAAGACTACTTCCTGCCCACTGTGGTCGGAATTTATAAAGTTTATTATAGATTTTGTGATAGGTTCAGAATCACAAAAAATATTATCAATGCAAGTAGCTGATGTAGGAGTTACTCTAGTGGGTTCAATAAAAAGATTATTTAAATTAAAAGATTTAAATAGGTTTAAAAACCGAATGGAGTTTTGTGAACTTTCTAAAATATTAATGTTAAAGTCCCCACATACAACTACTTTCTTGTTACAATTACACACTTTTTTCAGAACATCTTCCATTGTGGTTTCAAATAAATTGTAGTTACCTGAGGGTGGTCTATACACACAAATAATAATAAACCGCTCCAGTTCTGCACAAGCTAATTCAATAGTTCGTTCAATAGAGAGTGACGTAACATCTTTACGGCATTTTGCCTTTAATGAGTTATTTAATAAAATAAGTGACCCACCTCTAATAGCGGACTCCCTTGTGATCGAACTAATGACTTTATAGTTATCTATACTAATCAATAATTCACACTGTTGTAACCAGTGTTCTGTTATACATAGAACATGTATATTCATTTCTTTAAGGAACAATTCCAATTCTAGTTCTTTGTTAGAAAGACCCTGAATATTTTGGTGAATAATGTTTAAAAATTTGGTCTTTCTTTTTGTCACTAAATCTAATTCGCTAGAGTAATCCTCTATTGTCTTAAGGGATAATTTAAATTATTATTCGGAACTGTTTCCGAAGTCCGATTATACATGTCAATATTATGCTCAATAGAAGCAGATTGAGTAGCCAAATTCTTGGCTGAACATTTAATATAATATGATAGCGACAATGCTATCTGTCGTTTATACAATTTTGGAAGATAACATTTATCTTTTGTCCAAATTAAATTACATGTCAAACTTGAATTTATGTCAATAATATGGAATTTATTATTATTACATGTCATTACATTCATACTAAGATTTAATTTATATCTATAGTCATTTTCTGACTGTGTTAAATTTTTTCCATAAGGAAGTGTAAACATTACAATTTTATTTACATTTAATGCAGTCAAGCTGTCAAAGCATTTAATTAATATTTTTTTATTTACATTTCCCCTGTTGGCAAACATAATAATAAGGGTGGTATTTTCTTTAAACTTGTATAAGTTGATTTTTTTTATAATATCACAGAAGGATGCATTTGGATAACAGTTGTTTGAAATTGCTTGTCCCAAGTAGTGACTCAATATCAGGCCCATATTTGTACCCAGCTCATCACTAAACATAACTACGTCGTTTTTAATAATAGGTTTAGATAGGACGAAGGAACTGTTGGAGTTTGTTGCGCTGAACGAATGCCGTAGGTTATCACAATTTGGTTGTGACAATGATGACTCACACTCCGGCCGCGAACCGTTCAACAAACTACATAAGCTATTATTGTTATTGATACTTACTTCCGAGGTGTTCATAAGATTCTTCAAAGCCAAAATGTGTTCGTCATTCTCCTTCTTGGAACATAAGTACCTACTGGTCATGTTGTCCAAGGACTCCTTTAGTGAAAGGATTTGACTTTCTAATAGGTTGATGTTTTTTTCATAGGAAGTGATGTTATTATCCAACGTTAATGAATATAAATCTAATTCATCACCCAAACGTTGCCTTTCTTTAATACATTTAATCTTATTGTATGAGCATTTTTGTTTCTTGATTAACTTTTTAGTTTTATTTATATACCTATTTAATCTTACATATTTTTTAAATTTATTTCTGCTGCAGGTAGCAATTCCCAGTGCTGGGCTAGAAGAGGGGCTATTCCCACTGGTTAAGTTTATAGTTGTGGTTGGTTTTTTGTTACCTGCATCAGAAATAAGACAGGGTGGACTGCCTATCAGTTCCTCAAATAAACACTGGGTTTGGGCCGCCGCAAAGTCCTGCTTCTCAGTCTCCAGGTCGCTGATGTAGTGGCGAGCCTCCTCTAGTTCATGGCGTAGTAAAGTGACACGCCTGAGGTTATGGACGTACTCCTGGCTGCATTCCCCTAACCCATCTACAATTGATTGTAATTTGTCCCGTTCTTCCACTATAGTTACATGTTGACTATGTATTTCGTTGCGTTATAACTGTTCGTTTATTACCTACTAATTAACTTATATAATAGCCTAACTTAGGGGCGAGGTGCGTCACATACTACACCTCCCCTGTTTTTTTTTTTTTTGAAAAATAATTATTTTATTTACTAAATTATTTTAACAAACATACAAAAATAAAAAAAATCCAATTTTAAAACATTCTAATATACAAATTTTAACATAATTCTATACTACCTTAACACTATTGTTGGCAAACCCTGTAAATATTATATTTTATGTAAAATTTAGAGCTAAAAATAAAGCAACAGCATTGATTCTATTTTGTAAAAAAAAAAAATTATATGTAAGTAACTTACAACGTTTCCTATAATGATCATTCCTTAAATTGTTCTTATTCTGTAAATTTACATTTTTTTTTCTATACGTCTTTGTTCTAATAACTGAAATCTCACAATTCGACACCAATTATACAACAATAGGTAATGAAAATAAAATTAAAAATGAATTTCAATAATGTTCCGGCCAATAAGGTTGCTTCGTGGTTGTTGTTCTAAGCAAACAACTAAATTCAATGCTAGGAGCAAAAGACCTGTTGTTTGCTTTGAATTTTATTGTGAACTAAAAATAAAACCAGTGGACTGTATTTGACAATATCGCACGCACACATAGGTATGCCTGTATAGTAAGGATTGGATACCCGTTTGGACATACCGCCCACCAAAGAACATAGTTCTTTATTAAAACTAAACAAAGGCTTGAAAGGCTCACGAGGTCTGATAGCTTATCTGTGAAAGGGTATCTAGCCGCCCACCATACAGTATCATGGTTAACTTAAATATAAACTTTATAGAAACTATCATGAAATTTTCTTAATGCAATAACAACATAAAAGACTCAAACTCTTAACAAATTGTATACCTACTCATGTAGTATATCTTAAAGGTTACACATAGGCACAGTAGTGGTACTAATCTATTATTACAATACTAATCCAATTACAAATTAACAAACACTTATGTGTGCTTGAGTAACATGCCGATGTACCTGTCAGGTGTTTCTTCTTAGCGTTTTGCATAATTAAAAGGATTACATGGACACAGGTAGGTTAAGGTTTTAAAGTAAGTCAGCACACAAAGTAAAAGGTAACGTTAATTGCACACCTTAAATTAACTAAATCTATTAACATTCGTTTCTAAGTACTTAAACACCTTATATTATTTAATATTATTAAAGTAGCTATGTGATTATAAATGTTTAGGTAAGTTTGAAATGTAGATGTACAGATATCAATTTGGTTTTAATAACACACATATTTTACTAGTAGGTCTTTTAAATACACCATTTTTACATTTGACTGATATAACGCGAGTAATATCATCACGACCCGCGTATTTTTCTATTACTTTGCCTAACATCCACCTACAAGGTGGAATATTATCTTCCTTTAAGATTACTATGTCATTGATTTCTGGCTCAGATTGTTTTTTATTCCATTTGTAGCGTTGATTTAAATTGACCAGATATTCTTTATGCCATCTGTTCCAGAAATCATTGACCATTTTTTGTACTAATCGCCACCGCTCAGGGTAAGTTACGTTAAAGTTAGTGTAATTTTCGTCAGCAAGTTTTAAGAGAGGTTCACCGATTAAAAAATGGCCTGGTGTCAGCGGGAGAGGATCGTCAGGATCATCACTCAGCACAGTTAGAGGCCGCGAGTTTAAGCACGCTTCTACTTGAGCTAGTACCGTAGATAACTCTTCGTAAGTTAGAGTGCTGTCCCCTATTACCTTCTTTAGATGTGTTTTGGCGCTACACACCCCGGCCTCCCATAAACCTCCAAAGTTAGGAGCATGGGGAGGTATAAAGTGCCAAGCAGTACGCTCCAATATCAACAGCTCGGCTACTTCCTCTGAAAAGCTTGATTTAGCAGTGTCAAACATTTCCTTCATTTGTTTATTCGCGCCGACAAATGTTGTGCCATTGTCACTGTATATATCGTAACAATGCCCTCTCCTTGACGTGAATCTCCTGAACGCTGCGATGAACCCCTTAGCAGTCATGTCAGTCACAGCTTCTAGATGCAAAGCTCGGGTGACCATGCAGACGAATAAACAAATGTAACCTTTGTACGCCTTTGCCCCTCTACCTGGAGAAAATCGTATATTAATGAGACCAGCATAATCAACTCCAGCTGACCTGAAGGCTCTATCAGGTTTCACTCTAACTTTTGGCAACTGACCCATTAATTGGTTACCCTTTTTTGTAGAATATCTGACACAAGTGACACATTCGCGAAAACATTTCTTTGCTTGATCCTTAGCATTTAAAATCCAGTATTTTGACCGTAAATAACAAAGCATTATTTGTGGCCCACCGTGCATTGTTTTGGAGTGAGCATCCAAAATTATTATCCTGCTGAGATGACTTTTACCAGGTAAAATTATGGGATGCTGTGTCTCGTACATGACATTTGCATGTTGTATGCGTCCGCCTACTCTGAGTATCCCTTTCTCGTCAAGAATAGGATACAGAGAGCGGAGCTTGCTCTTTTTGTGTACACAGCCTTGGGATTTTAACAATTTTATTTCTTCTTTAAATTCTATACTCTGAACCTGCTTAATACACGTTTCCAAAATATCCCCTATTTCCTTTTTCGACACAAATTTTGTATGAAGTGGACGTTCTTCTTTGCTTATTTTCAAATTTAAAAACCTTTTGCAGTATGACATGATTCGTAACATTCTTTCCAAATCCGAAAATTTTGTCCAAATTAACCCATCTTCCGTGGTCAAAGAAGTAGTTAAGGAAGTCAATTTTTCCTCTTCTTGTGTTTCATCTATGTCAGGTACACTAACACATAGATGTGGCTGGGACAGCCACGGTGGTCCACGCCACCACAACGAATGTTCTATCAAGTCCGGAGCTTGTAAACCTCTGGAGGCGCAATCTGCCGGGTTTAAGTCGGTAGCAACATGCCCCCACTGATCATAATCTAGAATAGTGAGTATGTCTGAGACTCTGTTACTCACAAATGTGCTCCACCGACTTGGCCCCCCTTTTAACCAGGCCAGCACAATGGTCGAGTCCGTCCACGCGTGTAGATTGGCTTTTGGTATGTTCATCACTTGGGATATCTCCGAAATTAACCTTGCCGCTAAAGTAGCCCCACACAGCTCCAGTCTTGGTATGGATAGTTGTTTAGCAATGGGTGCAACTTTAGTTTTAGCTGAGATGATATTAACGTAAACATTATCACCGTCAACGACACGCGTGTACACCACTGCCCCATATGCCCTTTGCGAGGCGTCGGCAAAGACGTGTAATTCAATATTATCATTGGAAGAACAATGCAGCCACCTTGGTACGCAAACCTGTTTTATATGATTCAAATTATCTCTATAATCCAACCAATCTGCAAGCAACTCTCCATTAACGGTATCGTCCCATTCAAGTCCTGAGCACCACAACCTCTGTATAATCATTTTTGCCACTACCACAATAGGAGCAATCCACCCTAACGGGTCATATAATTTTGCAACTTCAGATAAAATCAATCGCTTAGTAATCGTCTCTGGAGGTTCTGTTATATTTATCGTATATTCAAAGTTGTCAGACACACGATTCCAGATTACTCCTAACACTTTGACTACACTATTAAGTTTAAGAGGCAGGTCGTGGTTATCTCGTTTGTTTTCGCCAATGTATTTTACCAAACTTTCATTATTGCTGCTCCATTTTTGAAGCTCAAACCCCCCCAAATTCATAAGTTTGTTCATTTCATTGTAAATAATTACGGCATCCTCTTCGGTTTCGCAACCTGTCATTAAATCGTCTATGTAATAATCATCCTTCACTATGTTCGCTGCAATCGGGCAAGCTGCTTTTTCGTCATCTGCTAGTCTCTGTAAAGATTTAACGGCGAGGTACGGCGCGCATGCGGTTCCAAAAGTTAACCTAACAAGTTTGAAATGTTGAACCGGTTCGTCTTGTGTAGGTCTCCATAAAATGCGTTGATATTCAGTATCTTCGTCTGCCACACATACCATCCTATACATTTTGATGATGTCTGCTGTAATGCAAATTTTGTGAGCATCCACTTCATCAGAATGTGACGTAGGTCCTGCTGTAATTTAGGCCCCACGACGAGATCGTCATTAAGAGAGACATTGTTTACACCTTTGCATGAGGCGTCAAATACAATTCGAAGCTTCGATGTGTCTTTGTCCTCTCTCAAGACAGCGTGATGCGGGAGATAAACTGCTTGAGGGTTGTCTATGTCAGTTTTATCCACCGAAACCAAATGTTTCATTTGTATGTATTCGTCCATCACCTTATGATATTCTTTACAGAGTGTTGGATTACGTGACAACCTTTTCTCTAAGTACTGGAATCGTTTACTAGCTATCTCTTTCGATTTACCCTTTTGACATTCTGGGGGTTGTGTTTTAAAAGGCAATCGCACAACATACCTCCCTTCTTCGTTTCTTACTGTGGTATCGGCGTAAAACTGTTCACACCATTCTTCCTCTTTCGTTAGTTTTTTAAATATAGTATTAGGTTCATTTTCTAACTCCCAAAATAGTTTAAGTAACTCATCCTCCTTGTGTTGTATATGTAAGCTCGTAATATGCCTATATGCTGAGGTAGACTCCTTTGAAAGCTTTCCTGATAGAACCCAACCTAAAGTTGTGTTTTGAGCTAATAACTTACCCTCAGGATGCTTGATAACGCCGTCGAGTAAAACGTCGCTATATACCTCAGCTCCAAGCAGAATGTCTATTCTGCCTGGTGTTGTAAATTCCGGATCAGCTAAATCTAAGTCTGCTATTTTCGACCACACTGGAGTGGTAAGATTCGTGGTGGGTAGCAGTGTTGTTAATGAACGCAATACATACGCATTTACATGCACAAATACCTGGAGATTATGGCGTGATCTCACAGTGAGTGAAACCATGTGTTTGATTCTCGTATGCCCTTCTCCCACGCCTGACACCCAGCCACTTACTGAAGCTCGAGTAAGATTAAGTAACTGAACCGTCTCCTCCGTCACAAATGACGCTTGGGACCCAGGGTCCAACAACGCTCTCAAAATATGTTTACGATTATTTTTACTCTCTACTAGTACCTGAGCAGTAGCTAGTACAACACAGTTTGTTTGTACACTTTCTTTAGAAAAATTGGTTACAATATGTGTATCTCTCGACGAAAGATTTGGCTTACCTTTAGGTGGTTCGCTCACTATACCTGAAGACGATGGCTCGACCTCGTCGGTTGTCGGTTTCTCTGGGGGTACCTCTCTCTCGAAGTGCAGGAGGCAATGATGCCGCCGCCCGCACCTCTTGCAACACGTTGCCTGCCGACATCGAAACACGGAGTGTGCTGGCGCCAAACAGTTGAAGCACAGTCTATTTTGCTGCACAAAATCCTGTCTTTCCCTTGTAGTCATATCGCAAAATTTCTTACAACTGTAAACGTAATGTTCTCCACTGCATAACGCACACTTCACTTCGTGCCTTTTATTGGTATCTTTCTGTATGTTTGAATGGAATGTTTTTGGTTTTGCTATGGGTTTAGGTTGCACCACTCTTGGTTTGTGGCTATCTATCATCTCTAAGGCTCGGAATCTTGCTTCTAAGAATTCCCTCAGTTCTGACCAAGTTGGTAATCCGTTGTTACTCGTGCATAGCTATTGTTCCCACTTTTTAATAGATTCGGAATCCAATTTAGACACGACTAAGTAATTTATAATTACATCCCAAGTGTCTGTTTTAATGCCCATATTTTTTAGAGAATTCAAACTCGTTGAAGTTGTGTCTACTAAATGTTTAATTGAATTTGCTGACTCCGACTGTACAGGCTTTTGTCCAAACAAAATCTTCAAAATGGCGTTGCAATTATACCTCTTGTTATTGTATCTCTTCACCAGCTGATCCCACGCTTCGTTGTAATTAGCATCGGTTGTAGAAAGGTTTCGTATTAATACCTCTGGTTCTCCGGTTAAGTTAGTCTTGAGATAATGTAGTTTCTGTACTGGTGACAAAGTCTCGTTATTGTGTATGAGAGAACAGAATAAGTCGTAGAAAGTTTGCCATTCCTCGTATTTACCGCTGAACTTAGGTATTTGTATGGTAGGTAGTTTGACTTTATTGTAATACAATGTATTCTTCGCTTCGTCAACGGGTGTAGATTCATGTGATTGCGAACAGGAGTGTTGATGTTTGGGTACCTCCAGAAATGGTTGCAAGGCTTCCTTCAAACTCGATTTGTATTGTATATACAGCTCCTCAAACGTCTCATAAACATTATCTTCGAAGTAGGAATCATCCTTATCTTGAATTTTTGAAAGTTGAAATGTTATACTTTTGTGACCCTCTTTGAAGTCTTTCCACAGTTGTTCCAATAACTCCAACCTGGTTTCTAGGTACGGCCCTTTTATTCTATCTTTTGGTGTCTTTTTGTAGTTTTTCTCTGCATTTTTTAAGTTTTCCAGTAAGTTATTTTGATAAATCATAAGTTCCTCCATTGTGATTTCACCTTGAGTTCACTACCACAATTAATTTCACTACTCGTTTATGTACCGTGCATTTGTTCTAAACCGAATCACTCACTTATAATTTGCCACAAGTTTTTCAACGTAAATATTCTTCTTATCGCTTAGGAATGCGAGCCTTCTTTTGTTCTCGGGACGCGCTCGGCCGTTCCGCACTCCAGGTAGCCAGCGTAATCCGGCTCGGTTATGGACCATATGTTCCGGCCAATAAGGTGTATATTCGCTTGTGGTTGTTGTTTAGGAGCAAAAGACGTGTTGTTTGCTTTGAATTTTATTGTGAACTAAAAATAAAACCAGTGGACTGTATTTGACAATATCGCACGCACACATAGGTATGCCTGTATAGTAAGGATTGGATACCCGTTTGGACAATAATCTTTATTTATTTATCTAAAACAAAAATGCTTTTTATCACTAGTTATTTAGGTATAGAAATTTTCATAAGTATTTTACATTTAATACCATTTAAAATACAATAAATTGATTTCAAATCTTCCTTTCAATAATAATTTAATTTGTCTTTATTCATTGTCCACTCAAAAATTCTTCATCATCGATTCCAATAAGTCTTTCACTTTTCCCTTCACAACAAAAAAACCTATTACAGTAAAAAAATATTTTCCATCCCCATTACTTTACAAACAAAATCAGCAATATCTTAGTCTCAGAAACTTTATCATTATTTTCTCATACTCGTATTTATTATTATCTTACATTCCTTTCAAATCTCTTTTTTTTGAACAACACATTAAACCAACTCTTGCTCGTTATTTATTCATCATCAATCGTACAGTATCGGTACACTTTGCAACATAGGTACTTAGCCTATTTGCTTCATTTGCCTGGGCCCGGCATTATTATACATTTTATTAAACATTCCACTTCATACTTATAAAATGGTCACTTATATAGTGCCATTAGGGGGTCGTATTTTAGGCCTACTTTGGACTCCAACACATCTCACAGAGGAAATCTTGTTTCTCACCATGATCGATGGAAGGATCCGCCCCTCCATGTACCATAATATTGTGTACCGCATACTCGAGCAAATAAATATATACCATCTCTTTCAAATCCTTCTAAAAGTAAAACTACAATTCCCATTTTGAAAAATTTGGTTGAACAAAAGCTTTTGGGTGATCAATCCAAATGCATGCGCAGCTTTCATAACCAAATAATTCCCTATCATTCTTTATTAAAAAAATACTGTCATACATTTCAAAACCTCCACATTAAACTTCATATCCTTTACCAAACCTCATCCATGCTGTACCTAATTGAAACCAAATGTATCAAAAAGATTTTTAATACAGCTAGCAAACTTTCATACCATTTTCAAAATTCATACATTCTGTTCCTAATGGAATACTTATCTAAAATTCCAAAAAGATTTTAAACAGCTTACTTCCTCTCAACCCATAACTCAATCTTACTATACTCAATCACTGTCCTTCATTATACTGTGGCTCACTAATCATTCAATGCAAAAATGCTTCAAATCAGACGACCTACTTTAAAATTATATGGAAAGTTCCAAGAATCAGCACAATCAGCAAAACCAGCTAACGCGTGTGGCATTGTTCGTCAAGCGTCATGTTACCGCTTTACCTAAATGTATGATGCAACTTGTTATTGTAAAAGTGTCTTCTGGTTTATCTTCCAATGAGTTCATATGTTTAATCTAACCAATCCTTATAAGTATGAAAATGTACTCTTGCGAATCTGAATCATGACGATGAACTTTAATATGTACTGAAACTATTTATGAATAACTATGGTATATGAAAATAATAAAAAAAAATCACGTAATACTTAACATTTGGCCAGAATATTAAGTATATTTCTGAAATAAAAGTATTTTTAAAGACTACATATCTCAAGCTTTGCTAACAAAACAATTCTTAAAAAACCTCAAAATAATTTTTAAAAAATATATTAATATTTCAATTGTAAAAATGTTACTTATTTTAAATAAATTAATCTGACTAAAATTATTGCCTTCAAAAATTTTATTATAAAAAAAGATTAGAACTGCAATCTGATTTAAAAAAATAGTAATACTCCGTCTGTACGGTTCGCACACCTTTATATGATAGATGATAGAAGATTGGAATGAAAGTCTCTGATAGAACTGATAGAATGTATTGATAAAAGAAGTCTAAAGTCTAAATGATAGAATGATATGAGTACGCGAACGACACGATTGATTGCCGAAGTCACACTGGCTAATTAGCGCAGTATGAAGTAAAATGCTGACGCGACAATGTGTACGCGCTTGCCCGTACATGCTCCCGGGCCAAAAGGTGCAAGATGAGGTATGGTGTGCTAGGCGAATGACATGAGACAAGGGTGAGAACAATTTTTACTTAAGTAAATACAGGGTGATTGAACAATAGACTTATAAAATAATCACTACAAAGCACTAAACTCTGATTGCCGAATGGGCGACGTAGCCCTATCGCGGACACGAGCACTTGATCAATTAATATGACTAATGTCACTTAGTTCGAATTGATTACCGCACTGATTAGCACCACCATCACTTATACACTGCACTGAAGGGGGGCTGGCTTGGCCAGCCCGTGGCGCCGGCGCAGGGAGCCCGAGCCGCGCTCGCTCCCGAAGGCGCCGCGCGACAACGAGCAGGAGCACGATGCCGCCGCCGGCCAGCAAAACATAGATGGCAACATAATGGTGTACATCGTGGTAGGAGACACGATCTGTCAACACTCCCTCTAAAGCGCTAGCTTTTATCTCTTCTATCTGCTTACTAATAGCTTCTAGATCCTTTTGGTTATCTAGGGTCTGATTTTCAGATAGCATCTGTGTTGTGATAGCGGATACAGGAATGGTTAAGTTGATTACATTATTTATGGGCGGTATAGAAATTTTGATGATATCATCTGTTTTATCCAAAATGTTAGATCGCTCCTTGTGCGGATAGATCGTAAAGGTAGTACCTTTGATAACGCAATCTCCGCTTATTGTCATAATCCCAGCTATGCATAATTGTTCCGCGGTAACACGATCGTCACATATAACTCGGACGGTGCATTGACCGCAACAGAAAAATAGGTAGGTATTCATGTAACGTAATTCAGCCCATAAGTTTATACATGTTGTTGTTTTCGTTTCACATTCACCTGATTGGGGATTTCTTAAACACAGGTTCTCGTCGTCAGGGCCCATGTGAAACACCGGTTGGTTTAGTGGGCACATGAAAGTGTCAATGTCGTATTTAACACAACTATGAATATCTGCATCGGACAAACGTACATAGGAATCCTTCTGAATATTTACTGAGACATAATCGGACACAGGAATGATATTAATCGAGTTGTTGTTTATTTTGCGTGGTATAGGGAATAATTTATATATTTCGAAGTCATCTCGGCTCACCAAAGGGATGTTTACTTCGAAAATGATGTAATTCTTCAACGCTCTGGCTTTGACAGTTAGCAAGTGATAAATTCGTGATAAGTCGGACTGGACACTATTTAATGGGAGAGTTAGTTCTTTTGATAACAATCCGGTGATAAGATTCAACTCGTTTCTTAGCTGATCTGGGGTTAAAATATGGAAATTGAACCTTCCTTGATAGACATTTGTTATTGCGTCGACTAGGGTTTCTTGGATACGTTTCAGGTTTACCAAGACGCCGTTGGCTATGATTGATGATAGAGAGAAATCATTTGATTTTACTGCGCTTAAAATTTCACTTCTCTGCTCTTTAATTTCCTTTTGCAAGTAATTTAGATGCTGATTGAAACCTTTATGCTGTTTGTTGATTGAATTCTCTAATCTTTTGATCAAATTAAACTCTGATTCTACGACTGAAGTTTGGTTCTTCCACAGTAAGGCTAGGTGTTTCTCATTTTCTCTCAAAGTGAGTATGTCTCTTTCATACTTTGCGGCGAAATTAGCGTCGAGAAGGCCAAATAGTTGGTTTGCTATGGATCCGATACTGTCGATGTAGCCGCGGCGGACGCGCGCGCCGCTACGTGTGAACTGCTGACCGCGCAGAATTCCATTGTAATGCTCGAGCTCGGTAAACCCGTGATGTAATTGGAGTAGGATTAAATCACATTGAGGTATGTTTTTCTTATCTGCAGTTGAACACGAGCCGTCAAGGTAATTGATATATTTACCGAGTAATTCAGTGCCTTGCCAATACGGAGACATGTCATAGTAAATTATTAATTTCCATTGATCTCGTTCTAGACGCATGTTCGCAATTTTATCGAAGTAAATACTATTACTCTTATTTAAACATGATATCTGATATGCACCGTGTGCAGGTGAAATTACCATCATAATAAACCACAAAACCATAGAGTAGAGAAAACCTTTTGATTTGATAGATTTTGATTTATTGACATTTGATATGGTTGCTGCTGCATTTGTACATTTTTGGTTAGGTTTCGTATTTGTTTCTTTTGTCTCTTGATATACAGGTAATAATGATATTTTGGTAATTGGCCTCTTCATAAGCCCATTTTTTGTTTTAAGCGTGACCACCCGCACATATCCGTCATTGCCGGGGTGGAGTGTCACTATTCGCCCTAATGCCCACCTTCCGGAAGGTAAGTTGGCGTCATGAATGATTACGACATCGCCAATCTTGAGGTTTTCTTTTGGTTGACGCCACTTGCCCCTAGTGGACAGTTGGCTTAAATATTCGTTTCGCCATCTTTGCCAAACATCATCGAATATTTTTTGAGTCTATTGTCACCTTGTTCTCTGATCTCTTTCGGTTCAATTATTGTCAAAGTAGGTCCGCTAGCAAGAAAATGTGATGGAATCAGATAGTCTAGATCATCACAATCTTCAGTTAGAGCGCACAGCGGTCTGGCATTGAGGCAAGCCTCTATCTGTGCTAAGAGCGTGGCGTATTCTTCGTAGGTTAATTTTTGCTCCCCCACTACTCTCTTTAAATGATATTTGAGGCTCTTGACGGCGCTTTCCCAGAGACCTCCAGCACTTGGGTTTGATGGGGCGTTGAAATGCCACTCGATCTGCATATCGGTTATGGCTGAGAAGAAGTTTTCATCAAGCGTCGCTTGTAGGTCGACGTTCTCTTGATGGAGGACACGGCTCGAGCGGACGAAGTTCGTCCCGTTGTCACTGTAGACATGACGCGGGGCTCCCCTTCTGGCCGCCATTCTGCGCAGGGCTGCTAGGAATGATGATGATGTCAGATCGGAGACCAATTCTAGGTGGACGGCTTTCGTCACCATGCATACAAATACTACGATGTAGCCCTTGGTTGTTCTAACTCCTCTTCCTTTGTTCGTTTTTACGTCTACGAAACCAGTCAGGTCTACACCAGTATGAGAAAACGGACGAGAAGGAGTAACCCGAGCGGCAGGTAGGTCACCCATCATCTGATCATGTTTTATAGGATCGTGACGTCGGCATGTAACGCATTTCCGTAACCGACTTTTGACTGCTCTATTGCCACCTATGATCCAATATTTTTGGCGTATAAATGCCGATGTCAATCGGGCTCCAGCATGAAATGTAAGTTCGTGTGTTTGATCTATGATGAGCTCTGCCAGACGGCATTTGCTGGGGATGATTATGGGGTGTTTCCGCTCAGGATCTATTTGGGCATTCCTGAGCCTTCCCCCGACTCTAAGTATTCCCTCCTTGTCTAAAAAGGGATGCAGTTCGCATAAATTGCTCTTAGTTGATAGTTTATTGTCTTTTAGCTGCTTGATTTCCTGATATAACTCTTTGTTTTGTACATATTTTATAATTATTTGTTTACTTTTATTTATTTCTGATAGTGATAGGTATTTTTGTTTATTTGATTCTTTCGTTATAGGTCTAAGTATCCACCCTAGTATTCGTACGATTTTTGTAAATGAACTGTGTTTTGATAATAACTTGTGTATGATATCGTCATTTACATTTTGATCAGTGATAACGTTCACATGCTTTGTGCGTTTTAGTTCTAAGTCGGTCGAGTACGAGGCTTGCTTTTCTTCACTACTATAACTTGGGAGCCATGACGGTCCTGACCACCAGCTAGCATGATCTATCAGCTGGGTTGGATACAAACCGCGGCTTGCGCAATCAGCCGGGTTTTGTTCAGATTTCACGTGCCGCCAGCATTCGGAAGGCATGACTTCAATGATTTTCTTCACCCTAGTGCTAACAAAGGTCTTCCATCGAGCTGGGTCTCCATTAATCCATCCAAGACATGCCATGGAATCGCACCAGCCATAAACTTTGATATTATTATTGTTCAGACACTGCTTAGCCTTTGACATTAAACTTGAAAGTAATGCAGCCCCACATAATTCGAGTTTTGGAAGCGATACGGATGAGTTACATGGCACCAATCTCGTTTTTGCGACAAATAATGATACATCAAATTTGTCCCCTCTGTTTATTTTACAGTATATGACGGCCGCGAATGCTTTCGTCGAAGCATCACAGTAGCCGTGCAATTCGACTGAATCATTTTCCGTTGTTTTTATCCATCTATCAATTTTTATTTTATCAATGTTTTTCATATCGTCCTTGATTTTTATCCATTCTGTTTGAATTCCATCCGGTAGTTGATCATCCCAATTGATACTAGATAGCCATACATTTTGAAAAAGTATTTTTAATTTGGTAGATAACGGCGCTAGTAGTCCCAACGGGTCAAATAGCTTAGAACTGTCAGAGAGTAGTGCTCTTTTCGTGTCCCTCAATTTTGATAGGTTAATTTTGTTGTTAAATGATAAGGTGTCTTGTTCTAGGTTCCAATTGAGGCCAAGGGTTTTGGTTTGATCTGATCCTTTAAAATTGAAGTGGCCTTGTTGATCGTTGGTCATAGTTTTGTCATTTAGCACAGGGATATTTGATCTCCACTTGCGAAGATTAAATCCACCAGCCTTTAACAACTTGATAAGATCTTCGCTCAGTCGTAAGGCTGAGGTGATATCGTTTACGCCGTGGACGAGGTCATCCATATAAAATGATTGCTCAAGGACGTCTGTTGCTGACATAGCTGGGCTGCTGCTGCTGAAGTTTGACTTCTCATCTGATGCCAATTGTTTCAGAGTCATCATCGCAAGGAAAGGGGCTGCCCTAGTCCCATATGATACTGTCGTAAGCTGGTATTCTTGGAGAGGTTCAGTGACAGAGTCACGCCATATGATTTTTTGATATTTTTGATCTTCAATGTTCATCCAAATGAAACGAAACATTTTCTCTAAGTCAGCTGTAAACGCGTACTTGTACTGTCTCCATTTGAGGATCAAGGACTGCAAGTCTTGCTGTAGATTGGGCCCACTCATCATTACATCATTAAGGCTACTACCAGTTGATGTTTTCATAGATCCATTAAAGACCACTCTGAATTTGCTGCTAGATGATTCTGGACGTGCTACTGCATGATGAGTGAGATGACAGCCAGGTGTCGAGTTATTTGAGACGAGTCTCATGTGGCCTAGCGATTGATATTCGTTCATGAAAGCTTTGTAGTCCTAAATACAAATACAAATACAAATACAAATCATTTATTCATGAAGCACAGGTAGGTATTAAGGTCTTAATTAAAATTATTAAAGTCACACCGTGTTCTGCCTCGTTGGCGTATGAATGTTAAACAGAGATGGGAATACTTAAATGATACTTAAATGTCAAAATAATTAAGAAAATAAATCAGTTGCTACCAAATTCATTAAAATCAACATGTCATTAACAATTAAAACAAGATTAACAATATATTGCTTACGTCATAAAAATTAAATTAAGATAAAATCGATTAAGACAGTATAAAACAAACAAAAAATACCTAACAACCTTCAACTCGTTTATTTCCTAAAAATATAATAATATAGTAAAAACTTTACTGCACTTAGTCCCTATTTAAAATCCAGAAATTCTTTTACCGAATAAAAGGCATTATCATTTAAGAATTGAAATAGTTTATGTTTAAAAGTTATGTAATGATCGCATTCTTTAATGGACAACATTTCAAAATTGCTAAGCTCTGAAACAAAAAAATACCAATTCTTTGTTTACTTTTCCGCTGCTCGAATATATATTTATTCATTTTTTATATTGCTTATTTACTGAGAAAAAAATTAAAAACTAAAAAACGTAAGATGACGTCATTGGACGGCAGAATGTAAAATATTTCTTTGCTTAGCACATTATAGTTTTAAATTTACGTAATGCCAAACTCATGATATGTAACTGTAAAAAAAAAGACAACTTGTCAACGTTGAATGTATGAATGACGTTGACAATGTTGACACTAGTATTATTTACCTTTGACAGTAGTACCTTTTTTATATTAAAACAATGATAAGCAAAGGAATATCGCTGTATTCAGCCGTCCGATGACGTCATTTGGCGCTTACGTCTATTTAGAATAAAAAGAATTTCAATAATTATTTTATGCATGAAAGTGGACAAATTTTGAAAAAAGAAAAAATATGGGTCTGTTCATTTTATGTCTACTTTCATATAAAAAAACAATATGGACATGTTAAAAATTTGAAATGTTGTCCATTGCGGTAGGAATCTTATTATAAACTTTTGGCGCCATTTGGAAAACACTTTTACTGTATAATGCCGTTTTAAAGGATATTTGATTAGCCGCGCGTACCAGTGTACGGTTACGCGTTTTAATAACAGTAATGAATAGGTTTGGGTGTTGTCTAATGAAAAGAGCCAGTTCAAAAATGTAGAGTGACGGCAACGTCAATAGGTTTAGGTCACGAAAATATGGTTTACAGCTGTCGGTTTTTTTCAGATAGCACATTGCCCGTATGCATCTCTTTTGACATTTAAACACTCTTTCCCAATTTGTGGCGTTGCCCCAGAATATAATTGCATACCTCAATCTTGAAGCGACAAAGCCATGATAGGATGCTAGTAGAGACTGAAGATCTACTTTTCGTGATAATAGATACAGGCTATAGGACGATTGGGAGAGCTTATTGCAAACAAATTCGATATGATTTTGCCATTTTAAATTATCGTCAATATAGAGGCCTAAAAACTTAGTGCTAACTGTAGGGTCGATAACTTTACCCTTACATTCTATTCCGTTCGTCAATATTTTGTTACGTCTTTGATTAAATTCCATAATTTTAGTTTTGTCAATATTTATTAAAAGTTTATTATTCTCTAACCAACTGATTATTGTATTCATTCTGCCATTAATTATATCCGCATCGTTGAATACAATAGTACAATCATCCGCAAATAATATCATGCGGTCACTAATGCATTTTGGTATGTCATTGATGAAAACTAGAAAGAGGAGTGGTCCTAAAATGCTACCTTGAGGTACTCCACAGGTGACTACTCTAGGTTCAGATCGGAATTTGGTCTCTTCTTTAGTTTTTGGACATATTCTATTAATGCATGTTATTTGTGTTCTATAACTTAAGTAAGATCGAAACAAGTCCAAGCAATTGCCCCTAATACCATATTTTTCCAGCTTACTGAGCAGTAGCTTATGATCAACCGAATCGAAAGCCTTCGACATATCCATATATAAGGCATAGACTGGGTTTCTCGAATCGACTCTGGGGTATATAAGACTTAGAAAATCATAGATTGCTAGATTAATTGACATGTTTTTACGAAAACCTTTCTGCTCTTCACTAAATATGTTATTTTCTTCAAAGTAGTTACCGTTGCGTGAGATTGTATTTAAAATGTCATCTAAAGTATTAAAAAACATGTCAAAATTTCTATTTACGTCAATGTTCTTAGGTACTCTGTAAATACATATTATGATTAGGTTATGATCAGTCAGCTCGATACCGCAGCATTCTATGATATTAGCGATACTGTATTTTTGTACGTTTGTTAGAGCTTTAAATGTTTTTTTTTTTATTTACCAAAATACATGACCCGCCCTTGCGTTTGTTTCGGGAGAAGTGGGCAGCCAAGTTGAAATTCGGGATCGCAAGTAGTTTCGTGTCATCATCGGTCATGTTATGCTCAGTAAAGCACAACACGTCTATTTCTTTACTAATTTCCGCTAGGTCATTTAGAGATACCGTTAATAAATCGGATTTATTTATCAATCCAGATATATTTTGGTGCATTATGTTTAAATGTTTATACACGAAAAAACGCTGGGTCATTGTCATCTAATTTTTCCTTATCCGCAGTCACAATTTTTGGCTTACTAGAACTTTGTAACGAGAAGTAATGCGTGATACGAGTCTGTACAAATTTATCTAACTTTCCCTTACTTTGAATCCTGTTAGATGTAGGTCTAAACGAAGTTTGGTGTATTTGTTTTACTTTAAGTTTGTTATAACCTAAATATTTTGCATTGTAAAACATGAAATCAATATGACTATTCATTTTGTTACACATTTTATACATAAACCATTTATCATATTCTATATTATTTAAGTTTAGGAACGTACAGTTAGCAAAGTTACTACTTAATAACTTTAAATTAGCATTTAACATTTTCTCGTTTAGATGGTGACTGTGTTTTGTACCAAGGATAATAATGTGTGCCCGACAGTAAGTTTTAAAAAAGAAGCTTAATTCTGAAATAATTTTTGTCGGATTTCGATCACACTCGCCGACACTAATAACAATTATGTCATTACAGTCAACATCTTTTGTAGCTAAGGGTTTCAGTATTTCCTCACAGAGGGCGTTAGGCTTAATACAAGAATTGACATTATATTGCTCATACTTAGTGCCCTTCCTAGACATATACATTGCAGGTCCTAAGCCACTACACTGTTGTCCCCCTAAAATGTGTATTGTTTTATTAGTGGGCCTGGGACTGGTGCAATGTTGGTGAACATCAGGATTATCTTGACTTAACATTGTACTACTCGACGGGATCTGGTCCTTCTTTTTGTCGTTAAGAAAGGAAAGTTTCGTTGGTGTTTGTTCAGACATTTATTTTGCATCTGTGGGGCTGGTTACCTTATAATGTTTTATATGGTACCATGATTTTTTAAACCTTTCCTGCGGTTTTTTGAGGACAAGAAAAAAAAAAAAAAAAAAACTAAAAAAAAAAAAAAAAAAAAATAAAAAAAAAAAACTAAGAAAAAAAAAAAAAAAAAAAAAAAAAAAAAAAAAAAAGGACTCAGTGATATCCACTCAGCCAAATGATACACTGCTCCGAATCTCTATGCATCATCATCATCATCTAAACCATTAAGGTCCCCACTAGCTGGGGCCAACGGGCCTCCCTCAATCACATTAGGGGTAATTGGCCATACTCACCACGCTTGGCAGACGGGTTGGCGAGGTTTTTGAGTCTAAATGCAGAGTTTCCTTCTCTGGGTGCTGATGATCATGCCAGCAGCTTTACCTTAGTCGCCTTTTACGACACCTCGGTAAGAGTGAGGGTGGCCTATTCTACTCTGCCGGGGACCACACGGCCACGGCCGAATCTCTATAATCTCCGAATATATCATTCGAATCAAATGGATCCCGTGGTCAATCGGTACGCGGTAGAATCTCGCACACTGATACGGTTGAACCAAATGATCCGAATGAGCTGATTTTTTTTGTATGTGATAGGTGGCAGACGAGCAGACGTATCACCTGATGGTAAGCAATTGCCGCCGCCCATGGACACTCGTGACACCAGTGGAGTTACAAGTGCGCTGCCAACCTTTAAATTCCCCTTTTCCCCGGAATGGGCCTCCGATATCTTCACGTGCTGCTTCACGCCAGTTTTCTGTCTTTCAGTTCCGTGATTTCCTTTCTAAATATTGCTCGATTAATAAATTGCCTAGCAAATTATATGACAATGACCTTGGACCCAAATTAAAATATCTTTCGCCTTCTAAATTGATCGTCAATAATTCAGTTCCTATAATAAGACACCACACATCATCACACAAACATTGTCGTCCTATATTATAGGTAGGTGTGTATATGATGCCAAATTACAATACTATGATTGGCATGCTACTTTAGAGTGATATATATCTATCGTAAAGAATATGTAGGTACAAACAGTTGGGTTTTAGTCTTTCAAACTAATTATCCGATTTTAACATGTCAACGCTTTGAGATGAGAGTCTCCCCTAGGGTTGCCAGATAGTATCAAATCAAATCCGGGATAGTTCTAGAAAAACAATAGAAAAATGTGGGATCGTGGCTATAATCGAAAATATTTTTTTTTCAAAGGATTCATTTAAAAGTAATTTATTTTCAAATACATACTTTTATTAGAAGTAGGTATGTAATTAGAAGGTACTTACCGCCAGTTATAATTCTAAGATGAAGCACTGTGGTAGTAAATCACACGTTAAACTATTATAGATTTGAGTACTTCGCTTAAATTAGCTAATTTAAACTTTCGTAGACAATGGAAACTAAATAACAAATTAAATAATAATAAACTTAAGAAAAAAAAGGAGTAATAATACGACGCTATCATCAAAAATTTTAAACATGAAAGAGTCAGACAGCGGTCAGTATATTTTGTTTAAAAAATAATAACTTCTCGGAATCCGGGACAATAAGCGCTATTTACTGGACATGGGACAAGAGGCAAGATTCCGGGACAATCCCGGATTTCCCGGCGGTCTGGCAAGCCTAGTCTCCCCTCATCTTTGCATGTAGTTCTCTGTTGCGCCCGAAACTGACACTTTGGGTACGCTTAGACCAAGATTCAGGGATTTCGGGAGCTTTTTTTTATGCTAGGGGCGACATACGAGTCACCTGATGCAAAGTAATCAATCATGAACTTCCACTGTTAAAAATCATCATCATTATCAGCCCATTTAAGTCCCCACTGCTGGGGCACGGGTCTCCCTCAATCACATGAGGGGTAATTGCCATACTCACAACGCTTGGTAGACGGGTTGGCGAGGGTTTTGATATAAATGCAGAGTTTTCCTTCTCTGGATGCTGATGATCATGCCAGCAGCTTTACCTTAGTCGCCTTTTACGACACCTCGGTAAGAGTAAGGGTGGCCTATTCTACTCTGCCGGGGACCACACGGCGTTACACTGTTAAAAATAACAACGTAATTCCACCACTATTTTTATTTTTTGTCTGTTGGTAACACTGTGTGCCTTTCCCACTTCCTCTTAACAAGGCTTTTGTAATAATACTTATAACTAAAATAAAGCATTTCGCTGTGTAAAACTGCATTATTTACTAATTTCCGATATCCACAAAATCAGAGAGATCGCCAAAAATATGACAGCCTTTTTAATAAAGAATACGCTCTTCTCTTGAACACCCTTAAGTCGTGGCCGTCGGGAAATACTCTTGCAGCCAAACCGTTCCATAGAACTGAGCTGTCCCGCTGTCCACCCCTTCTTGGTTGAAAGAGGGGGTGGACAGCGAGAATTTTTTTTAACAATTGTTTCACTGTCCACCCGGGGTGGACAAGCAGAGGGTGGACAGCGGGAATAAACCGTAAGTTCTGCGAGAAACGCACAGTACTAGACCACCGAAAGTTTACACTTTCATTCATTCACTGTAATTTCAATAATTGTTGCTTCATTGTAATTAGTTACAATGAAGCGACTGCCGTCTGACCTTCGCAGCCCTTTACAGGGGAACCAGACCAACTGAATCATGGTAACACGTTTCAAAAACTATGTGAGCCCTGAAGGTTTCTTCACGATGGGACAGAAGCATACAGGTTTCGGAACCTACAGAAATACGCACATAGATTTGAAAATTCCACACCCCTGCGTATGTAATGCGCGTTCTTATCCACTGAGCTACTATCACTCTGACCACTGAGTCGATAATACACGTGGAAATACCAGCAATACTGGCGTTTGGCACGGTAGGCGTAGGTAATGCGCACGCGCACGTGTGCCAAAGATCAGTCAAACAGCACACAAATAAGATAATAAACATGTCAGGAGCAAGGGAATCGGCTGATCAAGCAAACCATCTATCATCTATAGATTCGAAGCTTCACACTGGTAATGGAAATCAATTTCTGTAGTGTATATGTGTCACCGAAAAATAACAAGATCCGTAAGTTTATCAATTTACTAGGAAGTTTAGAAACTTTCGTAGGATTCTAAACGGGAGATAAATTGTATTATTTTACATCCACGTTTTCGCACATTGATAAACTTACTAAACTCACTCGTAAAATAATAAGTAAGCAATATCCAAACGTTACGCGCGATCTGATTGGCATAGTCACTAAGAACATTGACCAATCAGAGAGCAGTGTGTTATATTACGTATTTCAAAAATTCGTATATTTAAAAAAGTTTCAGTGATTGGTCGAACCATATAAAATTTTACGTATAGATATCCGTTATTTTATAAATTTACCGTGTGCCGTCGGAAATTGATAAATTTACGTAAGTGTGGACGTAAAATAATACAATTTATCTCCCGTTTAGAATCCTACGAAAGTTCATAAACTTCCTAGTAAATTGATAAACTTAAGGATCTTGTTATTTTCCGGTGACATATATATAAATAAAGCCTATGCTTTTAGTATTTTTAATTTAATTTAATAAAAAAAAATATAAAAACACATTACTTTAATTTCATTATTAAATATTCCCGAGTTGTTATTCAATCTGGCGATTTAAAAACCTGTTATTTGTAATGTTCCATTATTTTAGACATTTCTTTTATTTAATTATCATAATTTAATTTTCATAAATTTCACATTGTTGTGGTGACTACCATACTCAAAAAAGGATAACACTGCAATAACAAAACAAATGTTTCATCTTCAGCAACCCACACTCATCCACTGCTGGACATAGGTCTCCCCTAATGCACGCCACCGATTTTCGGCAGTGTGGTATGGCTGCCTTCCGTATACCGGAGTATCTTAGCACCCCTTGCCCTGCCGTTACCGAGACCGCCGCCTTGGCCAGGAATAGCAGGGCTGCCGGGAACTGGGGGCCGGGGCAATACAGTATCTGTCATTAGGGGGAATGGACCATAACCCACCACGCTGGTCCAGTGCGGGTTGCCACGGGCAGGAGAGGTTGACTTGGAACCCGAAAGATGTTGTGTGGGTCCCCTTACGTCCCTTGCAAATAAAACAAATGTTTGCATTGTTACTAATAGGGTGACCACATAATTTAAGGGGTAAGTGTAAAAGTAACTCAAGCACCTGTGTTACGGAATATACATATATATATATATATATATATATATATATATATATATATATATATGTATATTCATTTATTATCATAACTGTGTTACAAAGTTGTTGTTGGTATGTAGGTATATAGGAATCAACAGTTTGTCCATTGCGGACGTACAATACATTAAACAATATTAAAATTTACTAATTTATACCCCGACCCGTTTGGAACAGTGGTAGTGAACGCTGCCTCTGGTGCAAGGGTTGCGGGTTCGATCCCCGCACAGTACAAATATTTGTGTGCATGAACATATCTGTTTGTATTGGTCTGGGCGTTATCTATATATTAAAAGTATGTATTTACAAAAGAAAAGTATTATACATATGTTTATATTAGTAATCCCACTGTTGGTTCTGATATCCGTAACACAGGTGCTTGAGCTACCTATCTCGGAGTCAGACCAATGTATGTGATGTTGTGAAATATTTATTTATTTATTTATAATCAATGAAAATTAATAAATTAAAAAAACAATCAAATAAAATTAGTACATAAAGCAATCACATAGAATCATAATGTTCTTTTAAATTATAAAAACCTTTCGACAGCAGCCAATTTTCAGTGTCTTTTTAAATTTCGGACCATCTAATGCTTTAATGAAGACAGGTAACTTATTAAATATCCTGATTCCCGTTATAAAAGTACTTTTGTCATAAATATAGCTGGAAGATTGAACCAAACAAATGTCATGTTTATATTGTGATCATGTGGTCCCCGGCAGAGTAGAATAGTCCACCCTCACTCTTACCGAGGTGTCGTAAAAGGTGACTAAGGTAAAGCTGCTGGCATGATCATCGGCACCCAGAGAAGGAAAACTCTGCATTTATATCAAAACCCTCGCCAACCCGTCTGCCAAGCGTGGTGAGTATGGCAATTACACCTCATGTGATTGAGGGAGGCCCGTGCCCCAGCAGTGGGGACTTAAATGGGCTGACGATGATATTGTGATCGTAGATTTTTTTTAACATGTTAAATGGACCTTATTCACAATACCTATTATGAGGTTTTCCGGATGAAAACGATAAATTAATAACGGTACATATTATGAACAATAAGAATGTTATTTCTGTAGAACTGAATCATTCATTATGTAATCGTAGAACTGTTCGATAGGTTAGCAGGAAATCTAGGTTCACAACTGAATAGATTGTGTACAAGCGGCGACATCGCGAGCTAGTACGGAAGGTTTTATTTTGCGTTTCAGGAATAACAACAATGGTGGTACAAAACAAAGCCTAAAAGTCTTTTCCTAATACGAATAGTGTAGCAAAATGTACAATTGGATTTAGTAGGTACTTTTGTACTGTAGGTATTTTTTTCTGATAAATACAGGATGTGTCAATGCATCCTTCTAAACACGTTATCTCCTCGCTACTTAAAACGAGTTATTCCAAAAAAAAAATGAACGAAAATATTTGTCTCTTTACAAAGTGACCTAATAGAACCGCCGGTTTTGTATGGAACGTCGAAACACAGCACAGTGCTGCTTCACGCCAGTTTTCGGCATGAATGGGCCGGCTCGACCGGAGTGATACCACGGCCTCACAGAAAATCAGCGTGAAGCGACACTGTGCTGTGTTGTGTGTTGTGCGGGGGAAAGGGGGTTGAAGGGTCGGCAGCGCACTTGTGACTCCACTGGGGTCGCGGGTGTCTTTGCCACAGGGATCCCACAAACTGTCTACAGGAACATATTAACATAACATACATAATTCCAAATTATCCATAAATTTATTACCGTGGGAGACTACTACCCCTACGGTCTATGCGGCGAGGGAAAGCATCGTGAGGAAACCTGCACGTTTCGGATAGAACGTGTAGCCATGATTCAGTTGGTCTTAGGTTCCCCTGTCAAGGGGCTGCGAAGGTCAGACACCTTCGCTTCATTATAATGACCAGACTCCCGAGCTATGATTTTGAAAGCACCCTGGAATTACAGACTAAGATGAGGGGAAGGTACAGAAACAGCAACATACATGTGAGGCCACCGGAGCCACAAACCGGGGGAAAGGGGGTTAAAAGGTTGGCAGCGCACTTGTGACTCTACTGGTGTCGCGGGTCAAAAAATGAGACACCCAAAGGCTTGAAAAAAATTTCTGCAAAAAAAAAACCGCCTTCAAAATAACCTGGATCTAAAAAGTGTAAAATAATTTATAACATTTTATAACAGTATATTCGAGAAAAGGTTTTATTCATTATCGCCCTCTAACCTCCGCTTTACTAGACCAAAGTCGGCGCCTAATCCCTGTTGAATAATTGAATGTTGTATTATTAGATTACAAGATAGTAGTATTGGGCGCCGACTTCGGTAACACCTTTTCTCGAGTGTACTGTTATAAAATGTTATTTGAGGTGTATAAAGTGTAAAAAATATTATTTTACACCGTGGTTATTGAAGGCGGTTTTTTTTGCAGAAAAGTAAGTAAAAATATTGTAAGTGCTCGTGAGCCGTTGAAGAACAATTTTTCAAACAAACAAACAATCATTTATTTGTAAATAAATACGTGTGATACATATTAGATCGTATAAAAAATGGTATGGAGTTTATGTATTCAGCCTGCAAGCAGGCGTGCAAATAGTGTAAGTACTTAATTATGATATATCATTAAAAGAAACACGTTTTAACAGCAACTGTTTTTATTGACATGTAAAAAAGAAGAACAAGTACAAAATATAAAGGCAGTAGAAAAGAGTTCGAATATGTATACAATTTATTATAACTGTTGCCGATCACCAACAATCTTTTAATAGAGTTGATAATATGATGATGTTAGCACATACGAAAGGAAGCTATGAATCAATTAAGTAATAGGTACTTATATTGTATATTACACACAAATGGTAGAAACATTCATAGGTAATTTACAATTGGCCGTGTGGTCCCCGGCAGAGTAGAATAGGCCACCCTCACTCTTATCGAGGTGTCGTAAAAGGCGACTAAGGTAAAGCTGCTGGCATGATCATCAGCACCCAGAGAAGGAAAAACTCTGCATTTATATCAAAACCCTGGCCAACCCGTCTGCCAAGCGTGGTGAGTATGGCAATTACCCCTCATTTGATTGAGGGAGGCCCGTGCCCCAGCAGTGGGGACTTAAAGTGGGCTTGACGATGATATTGTGATTGTAGATTTTTTTTAACATGTTAAATGGACCTTATTCACAATACCTATTATGAGGTTTCGGATGAAAACGATAAATAATAACGGTACATATTATGACAATACGAATGTTTATTTCTGTAGAACTGAAGCATTCATTAGGTAATCGTAGAACTGTTGATAGGTTTAGTACAGGAAAATTAGGTTTCACAACGGTAATAGATTGGGTACAAGCGGCGACATCGCGAGCTAGTACGGGAAGGTTTATTTTGCGTTTCAGGAATAACAACAATGGTGGTACCAAAACCAAAGCCCTAAAGTCTTTTCCTAATACGATATTGTAGCAAAAATGTACAATTGGATTTAGTAGGTACTTTTTGTATACTGTAGGTTTTTTTTCTGATAAATACAGATTGTTTCAATGCATCCTTCTAAACACGTTATCTCCATCGCTACTTAAAACGAGTTTATTCCAAAAAAAAATGAACGAAAATATTTGTCTCTTTACAAAGTGACCCCCCTTAATGAGAACCGCCGGTTTTTGTATGGAACGTCGAAACCAGCACAGTGCTGCCTTCAACGCCAGTTTTCTCGGCATGATGGGCCGGCTCGACCGGAGTGATACCACGGCCTCACAGAAAATCAGCGTGAAGCGACACTGTGCTGTGTTGTGTGTTGTGCGGGGGAAAGGGGTTGAAAGGGTCGGCAGCGGCCCTTGTGACTCCACTTGGGTCGCGGGTGTCTTTGCCACAGGGATCCCACACCTGTCTACATGAACATATTAACATAACATAACATATCCAAATTATCCATAAATTTATTAACCGTGGGAGACTACTACCCCTACTGTCTATGCGGCGAGGGAAAGCATCGTAGGAAACCTCACGTTCGGATAGAACGTGTAGCCATGATTCAGTGGTCTTAGGTTCCCCTGTCCAGGGGCCTTCGAGGTCAGCACCTTCGCTTTCATTATAAATGACCCAGACTCCCGAGCTATTATTTTGAAAGCACCCTGGGAATTACAGACTAAATGAGGGGAAGTACAGAAACGCAACATACATGTGAGTCCACCGGAGCCCCAAACCGGGGAAAGGGGGTTAAAAGGTTGGCAGCGCACTTGGTGCCTCTACTGTGTCGCGGGTCAAAATGGACACACACCCAAATAGCTTGACAAAAATTTTCTGAAAAAAAACCGCCTCAAACTAACCTGGATCTAAAAAGTGTAAAATAATTTTATTACATGTTTATACAGTATATTCGTGAAAAGGTTTTATTTCATTATCGCCACTCTAACCTCCGCTTTACTAGACCAAAGTCTGCAGCCTAATCCCTGTTTGAATCATTGAATGTTGTTATTATTAGATTACAAGATAGTAGTATTGGCGCCACTTCGGTACCACCTTTTCTCGAGTGTACTGTTATAAAATGTTATTTGAGGTGTATAAGTGTAAAAAATATTAGTTTACCACCGGGCTTTTGAAGGCGGTTTTTTTGCAGAAAGTAAGTAAAATATTGTAAGTTCTCGTGAGCCGTTGAAGAACAATTTTTCCAAACAAACAAACAATCGTTTATTTTGTAACTAAAATACGTGTGATACTATTAGATCGTATAAAAAATGTATGGAGTTTATGTATTCAGCCTGCAAGCACAGGCGTGCAAATGTGTAAGTAAACTTAATTATGATATATCATTAAAGAACACGTTTTACAGGTCAACTGTTTTTATTGACATGTAAAAAGAAGAACAAAGTACAAAATAATAAAGGCAGTAGAAAGAGTTCGGAATATGTATTACAATTTATTATAACTGTTTTCCGATCACCAACAATCTTTTAATAGATTGATAATTATGATGATGTTGCACATACGGAGGAAGCTATGAATCATTAAGTAATAGGTACTTATATTGTATATTACACACAAATGGTAGAAACATCATAGGTAAAGTTACTAATTGGCCGTGTGGTCCCCGGCAGAGTAGAATAGGCCACCCTCACTCTTATCGGTGTCGAAAAGGCGACTAAGGTAAACTGCTGGCCATGATCGTCAGCACCCAAGAAGGAAAAAACTCTGCATTTATATCAAACCCTTGGCCAACCCGTCTGCCAAGCGTGGTGAGTATGGCAATACCCCTCATTTGATTGAGGGAGGCCGTGCCCCATCAATATGGGGACTTAATGGGCTGATGATGATGATGATTATTCATTAGGTATTACACTAAATAGAAAACAAAAATAACGAACAAAAAAGAAAACTAATTTATGATACGTTTCTGTACACAAACTTACGTACCGTATTTAATTCAATGATCATTTTCTATGAACTCTTCAACAAGTGAATAGATTGCTATAACAAAAAAAAATCATTTACCGTATATTGTCGAATTATTTTTTGATAGAGGCGACAAACGAGCAAGCGAGTCACCAAATGGAATCCGCGAAATCAGACAGATCGCTAATGTCTTGCCGTTCTTTTTAAAAAAGAGTATTGAATTGGTCGGTCTCCTCTCTCCTGCATAACATTATTTTGACCATGACCCAGCCGCAGCGTATTTTGAACATTTTTATTTAGCTTGTTTTAAAAATAAATATTTATTTACTTATTTAAACGACATGCCACTCAATGTACCGAGGATTCGGCTGGTAACAAAGCCGGTACAGCTTGGCAAGAGTACAAGATCGTTATGTAATGGGATTACAGACGAGTTGACATTGCAGTGTACAGTGAGAGAACGAAGTCTGGGACCTGGATTCTTTTCACGCTCTGGTATCCCTCGGGTCTGTAGTACGCCCAACAAGTCTTGGTTTTTCGTTTTGCAGTTAAATGCATCCGTTACGGGTTTAGATTTTTTTACATTATGGCAGACAAACGAGCAGACGGCTCACCTGATGGTAAGTGAATTACCGCCGCCTATAGACATCTGCGACACACGGGGCATCACAGTTGCGTTGTAGATTTATAATCTTAGCAAAAAATCAATTTCTAAATTTGACTCATAGTCCTTGCGAAATGGTAGTGTTCCTTTTATAGCACATGCAATAAAATGTAAATACCTCGACTCTTAAGGTGGAACAACAAGGTTCATATTTTACATTTATAACATTTTGGATTATTTTTAATCGTACCAATAGTAAGGTCACATCATGGTAGGTATAATTAATATCCCCTCAACCGATTTCGGCTAAGGCGGCCAATCACAGCGAACAGCCACTTACGCAGGATAAAGAAAAAGAAATTTCAGAATTTTTGAACAGACATTTATGAAGAAAAAAATTTTTTTAAAATCCTCCTGTGACGTCATCACTCCGCATAACAAATTAATAACGCTTTTGCTCACGTTGATTAAAAAAAAGGTAATCCATAAAGCCAAACGTCAAACAATGACATGAGCAGTCGCCTAAACTTTTATATGTACATACATACAGGTTGTATCTGTGGACATTTACATCCCTTTAACCACGTGCTCTACCAAACATTCTGAACAACTGAATCGATATTTTGAGGGTATTATTTTAGTACTCATTTTAAACTAGTGGTCCGAGTGGTTTAACTTAAGTATTAAAGTTGATAAACTAAATAACGTTAAACTTAGGTTTGTAATAATGTTTATTCTAGTTCTTTAGTTGTTCCCAGTATTAATCCCACTACTTATTTTAAACCATGTTTTCGAATATGAGGGGCTAAGTTCTCGTAGGTATTACGAAAATAAATTTCCATCTACGAGTATCATATGAAAAAAAACTAGCTGTTATTATAACAGATCGATTATCGCCGCTACATAATTTCAAGGTCCACTTACCGGTACAACTCGTTACAATTCAGGCAACACTAAAATAGCTACCCAATTAAGAAGCTGTTAATTTTCAAGTTCACTAAAGCAAAGTATTCACAGTTCAGAAACGGAGATTATGTCACCGTTGTAGGCTTGCGCGTGAGTCGTTCCGTCTACTGAGTAATGTAGACGACACACTTAAAGCGAAGATATAAAAAATTGAGTTGCACATGCCAGGACCCCAATTCTGTCGCCTGAGGAGGGACCTGAAGTAAGGTTCTTTAACCCGTACTCATGTCCCTTCCCCACTCTGGCGATGAGGGAGCGTCGTTGGATTTAGTCGGTATGCCTCTGGCCGGCTTCTCGCCTGCCAGAGGAGAGCCCGACATAACCCGCCTGCCTCCCGGCGGGAGGGTATGCATAAAGAAGCATGCCTCAGCGTCAAAAAAAAAAGGACCCCAATTCTCGTGCTCGTGATATTTATTTTCATACATCACTAAATCTTCATCAAGTGTCCTTTAGCCAAAGGGTTGCCTGGAAGAGATCGCTCATAGTGATAAGGCCGCCTTCGTTGTACATATCCTGTAATATCTAGTTTTAAGTTTTCATACTTTATTTTGAGTGCAATAAAAGTATATTCATTCATTCATTCATAAAATACAGTTTTATTGTATTGTGGTTTTCAGGTGATATCCGCCATGTTTTCAAAATATCACGAGCACGAGAATTGGGCTCAAGAAGTTTTTTTTCTGATTCACTTAAAAAGTTTTATAAATTTAATTTTAATTTGTAGATAAAAAGTAAAAACCAACCAATGGCACAGTTAAGAACAAAAGCTCTTGTTATACTGTACCAAAGGTGTTTGGCTTTTTCTTTGGAGCCTTCACCCATACATCCGCCATTTTGATTTTTATTCAATTAGCGACCATCAGTCGTCGCTACTATCTTGTCTAATCCGGATTGGTGATTTCAAACCCGAGCTATGTTCGAAAAAATCGAATCATACTTTTGCTCGATCCGGGAATCGAACGCCGAGATCATGGCCCGGTACCTAAACCACTAGACCAACAGGGGTCAATTGTACTCCCATATAAATTTCATCAATCATCTGATCATTTTAGTATGGGAAGATAATTTTTTTTTCTTGAGATTCGGCCGGATATTAATGTTATTATAATGTACTGAAGGTTGTCTGGTAGAGATCGCTCCCAGACTCCCAGCTCCCGACTAAATTGTACATTGTGTCTCTGTATACCTATACTCTTTTAAGTTTTGTATGTTGTGCAATAAAGAGTATCTATCTAACTATCTATCTAATGTATTTTAAATTGCGAATACTAGGCATACAAGCTTGCGGCCCATCTGATAGTAAATGGTAACCGCCGCTCATAGACATCAGCAATGCCGGAGCACAGTCATGCCGCTGAGTACCGTGAAAGAAGAACTCTTTTCAAACTTCGTTTAAAAAAGGACATGTCGTAGCGATCAGGGAACACCGCGGCTGGAAACTCATTCCAGAGTTTGCACGAGCGTGAAAAAAAGGAGAGCTAGAAACGGAGCGATCTGGAAGGGATTGTTTCCAGATATTAGTACCTATGGGTGTAGTTTACCACGTCGTCTAGTCGTGCGATTGTAAAATGCTAACCCTGGTATGATATTAAACAGCTCTTCAGAGCACTCTCCATGTTATAATGTCTTTGAGAATTTTCTCGGGTATTCAAAATGTCACGGTGTTTATACTGAAACCGCATTTGCAAACTCTTATTTTGTGCCACAGAATAATCCAAAGAATTCATAGCTTCTAATGGACACAAATACATCACGCCTCACCTATCATGCTGGCAGTTCTTCAGCGGTTTATTTTTACAAATGGCCGCCGAAGAGTGACGTCATCCGTGAGGCAATCTGACGTCAGAGGTCTCGAGAGTTTCGCCGGCCTTGAGAATGCCTTCTTTGAGACTATTTTGGGAGCATATACAATTGTTTCAAGGTGGTTTTTGGTGAATTTCAATCTGGTGTTCTGACGTGTTTATTTTCATAACTCATGTTCCATTCTGTTCGTTAAATACTTTGATAGAAACATTGATATAGTCAACACACGATACACCACATTACAGACTTAAAACAAAAGAAGAAACATTTAAATTAATCTGAAAAAAGATTACAATTTGGCTACTCATACCGGGCATAAACATTTGCGTAGCAATAATCAGCAACAAGCAGTTCATCTAGCTTAGGCCATGGCTCAAGGTAGACAAATGCTCGCCTAGACCCTGATTCAGGATTTGGCGATGTCTCGCCAAATCTAGCAACATGTCTTTTCAGAATACCAGCGCTTCTGGGGTATTGTAAAGAAATTTTCAAATTCTAATTATCATGAGCAATGATCGGAGTCGGTAGAGATATTTTTGGTACTTGCGATTTTTTCAAATAATATGGACATGCCTGGAATCTTGAGAATCCCGGGATTAAATATATACTTTATACTATTAAGTTATTTTCGTTATGATTATACATACGAGCATTAACATCAGCCTTACGAACGTATTCACAAACGCTTTGTGATACCATGTTAATTAAAAGACGGTCTATTTGCTCTTTCGAAAATCAAGATACGTACGTTAGATAGAAAGGAACAAAGTGAGTAAATGTATTGGTATCGAACGTTTTTGGGTAAGCTCTTTCATGATTAAAATGCGTTTAATTTTAAAATAATAAAAAAAATAATCCCGGGATCATAGTCAGAAACCCGGGACATGTCCATATTAACATCTATGTTTGGGGTCAATGTACTCAAATAGATCTACCTACTCCAATTATTAAAGATAAAAAAAGATAAAAAAATCTTTATTCAATTTAGGTCCACACAGAACACTTATGAATGTCAAAATAGGTACATAATATCTACCGCTGGTTCGGAATGTCGATTTCTACTGAGAAGACACCAGCAAGAAACTCAGTAGTTACTCTTTTCAAATATTGATGATGTTACAGAGTTATAATTGAGAAGAGAAAAAAATACAATTATGAAGGTTAATAGACTACTATGAATAACAACTCAAAAGATTAATCAATTAACATGACCAAGAATCCTTATCATTTAAATAGTCTTGTACACTATAGTAACCTTTCTTCATTAGGCAGGTTTTGATATGAGACTTAAACTTATCCAGTGATAGGTTAATGATATTTTGTGGTATCTTATTAAATATCTTAATACTTAAGCCAATAAATGAATTACCGATTTTATGAAGTCTGAGAACCGTGATTGAGTCAGGACGTGAATCCGCGTCTCTCTTGTACCGAGCCAATAATCCTTAGCCATTTGTACACCACGACTCTTCTATCATATAAAGTAGGTATTCATATATCATTTGAGTGTCATTGACCATATGACATAGCTCGACCGTCGTCAAAACGAATCTAGCAAATTAAAGTTTCGCCGAGAGTGAGTCACGGCGAGCTGGCACGAGCTCAACAGATATCAATTATGTGCAGGGCCTGTGGAGCCATTCACGAGATGGGGAGAGTCTCGTGGAAAACTGTAAACATGCAAGGGAGACAGAAGATGCATAAGTAGTAGGACGGTTGCAAAAAATGTACCTACACATTTTAGTATCTTGTCGTAATAGCTAGGTGCTATCTGACTTGTACTTTTCTATTCTGATACGGACGGTATTGTTGTGACAAGGTATCAACGTGTTTTTGCAGCTGCCGTACTCAAATTTGTTTCACAGGTTTGTTAGTTATATGTATATGGTTAAATAAATACTCGAATATGATTGATATCAATGTGTTATTCCTGTCGTCGCTTGGAGACCGTGGTACGCTGACTCAGATCCAGGATTTGGGGAGTCTGCTATTACAATACTACTATCTGACCATGAACTGTGGAAGAGCCACACTACGGCATGAATAAGCTGGCTCCACCGGAGTAATACCACGGCCTCACAGAAAACCGGCGTGAAGCAGCACTGTAACTGCACTGCGTTTCGCTGCGTCGATGTGGCTACTGAAGGCCCGATCCGGGGGAAAGGAGGGTTTAAAGGTTGGCAGCGCACTGTGACTCAACTGGTGTCTAAGGGCGGCGGCAATCGCTTACCATCAAGCAATCCTTTTGCTTGTCTGCTGCCTATCACATAAAAAAAAATGTTATGTGAAAAATATAAAGTGTTAAAAATATTATACGTGGTTTTTGAAGGCGGCTCTTTTTTGGTGACAAATTTCTTTGCCTTTATCTCTTTTATTGTACCTAACTTAAATATATTTTTATTTAATTTTTATATGTTTTGAAATTTTATTTGTGTCACTAAATAAATATTTCTTCTTTCTTTATTATCGGAGGCCAAGGCTCGCTTTGGGTCGCTGCGGCAACTTATTTAGTTAGTTTGCAAATATGACTAATTGCGAAAGTTAGGACTCACTGTCGCAATGCAGCCCAAGCCGCGGTATCCAGCTTGTATTATGCGAATATAAGCTTGTAAACTTTTACGGTCGAAGTGAACCGCGGTCATCAGCCCATTTAAGTCCCCACTGCTGGGGCACGGGCCTCCCTCAATCATATGAGGGGTAATTCCCATACTCACCACGCTTGGCAGACGGGTTGGCGAGGGTTTATATATCAATGCAGAGTTTTCCTTCTCTGGGTGCTGATGATCATGCCAGCAGCTTTACCTTAGTCGCCTTTTACGGCACCAAATGCACACCTCGTAAGATTGAGGGTGGTCTATTCTACTCTGCCGGGACCCACGGACTATTTTTATTGGAAACGTGCATTTCCAGTTTTTATAGACGTTTAAAGGATTGTTAACACTTCACTTTATTCCATTACTGCCCGATTGTGCATTTGCGTAATACTGCTTCATACTTGTCGGTTACTATTCCCACATTCGTGTGATGAGCACCTTTTTTTAGGGTTCCTATCCTAAATGGCAAAAAAACTCGGAACGGAATGGAATAGTTCGTCATGTCCGTCAGTACGTCCTGTCCGTCAGTCTGGTAATGTCCATCAGTTACTTTTTTCCGAACTATAAGAACTATACTATTGAAAATTGGTAATAGTATTTTTTTGTTAACCTCTTTTACGATTTTACACAAAATTAGGAAAAAAGATTTTTTTTGTGGTCTCCATACGTAACTGAAACTCCATAATGTTTTTTACATAACCCTTATGTCCTGCGGTATTATGGTAGTTCTTTAAAAACTGGTAACATACTATAATATATCCCTTATTATATTGAACCCCCTTCGGAACCCTTTATGGGCGATTCCGACTCGCACTTAGCGGGTGATTTTTATAGTTACACAGTATATTGGTTAGATGTTGGGTCCAACGCGTACGCTGAAGCCATTGATTGGACGCCAAAGCGGCCAACTTTTGGCGTGACTAATTTTTCGCGTACAAAACGGAAAACACCATTTTTTGTGCATTATTGTTTTACTAATAGTATAAGTGTTTGCCGGAGATTGTAACACCGAAATTATTTAAATGAGATCCTGTTTAGTCGCTAAAAATATTAAAATCGATTGGCGTTCGCTAGTGTGCCCTACCCGTCACCTTAATAAAATTATGATTACCCCAGTTAATACATATTTGTGGAATTATTCCTGCTTTTTTTTGCTTAAAGCGAACAAACTAGCAAGCGATCACCTGATAAGTTATCTTCGCCGCCCATAACATCCACGAAATCAGAAGAGGTCGCTAATTTTGCCGCCTTTTTGAAAAAGGAGTACGCTCTTTTGGGAAGGTCCCTAAGTCGTAGCCGTCGGGAAATACTCCTGCAGCCAAACCTGCTCCACAGACTGAGGTAGGTGGTAGAAAGTTGCCGCGAGAAACGCACAGTTTAGCCTGCCATCCGTCGACGATGATGGGGTATGACATTACAATCGCCGCTTGCGTGTGGTGTTCGATGTAGTGAATTTTAGCTGCGGGGAGTATTTACAGGATGTACCTTCCTGTCGTACCTACTAGGGGTCATTTGCCTCTTCCCATAAAACCTTCGAGCTCTCATACAAGTTTTTCTCCCTTTTTTAGATTTCCTCCTGATGTCTGCCGTTGCAACACTCGGAATATCTTTTAACTATCATTTATTTTGGGGGGGAACAATCCACACATACAGAAGTGGAAACTTTGCACTTTCTGAACTAAAGGATTACTCCTCACTTCCATAATTTTAAACACTTATCAACGTATTACAAATCGATCTAAATTTAAATTTATGAGTGGAAAATTCTCAAGATTTTTCTCACTCACTACTCCATCATAACGTTGAGCCGACTTATTACAAATCGCGATCTTAGTTTTATTTTTTAAACGCATTCTAAAGCTCATGTCATCCCGTCCCACACGCACGCTAAAAGCTGGCCGAGTTTTGTTCCAGTACTATCCTTGAGTTCGCGATTTGTAATAGTCATCATCATCAGCCCATTTAAGTCCCCAACTATGCTGGGGCAACGGGCCTCTCCTCAATCACATGAGGGGTAAGTGCCATACTTCACCAACGCTTGGCAGACGGGTTGGCGAGGGTTTTGATGTAAATGCAGAGTTTTTCCTTCTCTGAGTGCTGCATGATCATGCCATCAGCGGTTACCTTAGTCGCCTTTTCCGAAACCTCGTAAGAGTGAGGGTTGGCCTATTCTACTCTGCCGGGACCCACGGTCGATTTGTAATGAAGTAAGGCGGTAAGTAATAGTTCCCTCCAACAGATTACGGCTCCGGCGACCAATCGTTACGATCAAGCCGCGTACGGCAGGATATTTATAGCTGTTCAAATGCTGTGTGCGCAAACGCAAGATGCCCTCTCTATTCCCTTACCCGCGTATTCTAATGGAATACCCGCGCAGCAACTATCTGAAGAGGACCGGGCCATACCTACTTAACGCGTTTTCCGTTATACTCCGGGCTACCACTAAGAATTTCTTTCTTACCGAAACTTAGTACATGATTTGGCCCGATCCGGGCTACAGCCGTGACACGTGCAGTTTTCCCTCACAATGTTTTCCCTCACCACCGAGCTTTGGTAGAAATGCGCACATATTTGAAAAATTCAGAGGTGCATGCTCGGATTCGAATCCGTTTCCCCCTTATGAAAGGTGCATACCACTGAGCTACTATGGCTTTTAATTTTAACCTTTTTTATGATATAGGTGGAGCCGACGGATCACTTGATGGTAAGCGATTACCGTCGCCCATGGACACCTGCAACACCAGTGGTGTCACATGTGCGCTGCTTACCGTTTAACCCCCCCTTCCCCTGAATCGGCTCCGGTACCCTCATCTCACGTGGCCGGCGAAACACAGCGCAAGCGCGGCTTCACGCCGGTCTTCTGATGAGGACTGTGTATTACTACTACTCCGTCGAGCCGGCCCATTCATGGGGCTGAAGCGTGGCTTTTCCACTATTATCGTATATCGTATCTGATCGGTTTTCATATCGTAATCGTGATCTGTTTATATTCCCGTTGTGTAAGAACAAATTATGCCACGGAATACTTTCTGCACAGATCATGTAAGCAGATACAATGCTTCTCAATTTAGTGATTTAGATATATTTATATTCAATAGTTTATATAAAAAGGAATTACGACCTTGCCTCTGTCAGTAATTTTAAACACATAGGATTAAAATTAAATTAATATATTATAGGATGACTAAGAATAACTTTTTAGCTTGGACATCGTCTTTAAATTATTTTTTTTTTATTATTATTATTTGGCATTGGTTATTATATATAATAGATTTTTTTTTCTTTTTGTATAGATGCCATTCAAATTTAAATTAATATCTTTTGTATTAACGCCACTTAATTATTAAATAAAATCTAGTTCTAATTTTAATTCTTTGCCGAATTTTATGTTCAGGTTATGTACTAGTTACTGTGGACAACTTCACTGATTTGTGTGCAATTTATGTATTTTATATCTTTAGTTTTAAGTTAAGTGTATTTTTCCCAATAAGATAATAAATAGATAAATAATAAATAAAAATAATTACCTTACCTTACCTGAGCTGACTGACCGGATGGCGCATTGGTTAGTGAGCCCTGCCTCTGACGCCAAGGTCGTGGTGGGTTTCGGTCCCACCCTGACAAACATTCGTTGCGATGAACACTTGCTTTGTTCAGTGTCTGGGTGTAATATATGTATTTAAGTATATTTTTGTGTTCCTCTGTTGTCTTATATTGTAACCAAGTCTTAAGCTACTTAGTACGGATTAGGTCAACGTAAGAGATGTTGTGTAGAATATTATTATTATGTTTGAAATTATATAAAGTATTTCTTCTCCCATTTTGGGTAACGCTAACAAATTGCGGTCTTTTGGCCAAGCAAAGTTGTAGAGGAAAAGTATTATGTTGTTATATGTCGAGAATCCGATCAAGCTGTAAAAATTGCGGACTATCCTGCAAGAGTTAGAATCGCTGCTTTTTTTTGGAGTTAGATAGGTAATTTTGGCACTGTAAAATTGGTTGAGGAACTAATAATGCAACTGTTTTAGGATATGAAGCCAGGTGGTGGACACTACTATTGGCACTTTTGGTTACGCAGGCCATCTTCCATACTCTTTTTTAGTTTGGTCCCTGTAGTTCTGTGTATTTTGCTTACTTTTTCTGTTATAGTTGATTGAATATTATTAGTATTATTGGAACTTGCGATGTCAATTATTATGCTGTTTTTAATTATTATTATTAATGTTCCTTTATATGCTGAGTATCACAGCTATGCTTATTATTATTATTAACCTTACTCTATGGTACCCGGCCAAAAAAATCCTTTTCACATTCACGCAAAACTTGTGTACAGTTCGTTGACTCGCTACGACCTCCACTATGCACTGTGCTAGTGGGAATGTGGGTCGGCTGCTCGGGGATCTAAATCTGGAGTCGGTATCCCGACCAGGGTTTGCTACCTTGAAACTGAAGCTCAACGCTTTGGAGTGAAATAAGTACCATTGACTTCCTGCGACCTGGTAAGGTACCGTGCACCGGGTGCACTGATACGGGTTTATCTGTGAACATTTAAATCCCTTTAACCCACGTGTTCTATCACTTTGGGAAATTCGCATGAAAATTTTCAACTTTTCAATGCGAAAGACTCGTCACTGACTTGGTCATTTTGTATGGGGATCGAATACATTTTTCTGAATTTCCCGAAAATCGTTGATAAAGATGTTTGTTTCAGAATTGTAGATTAGATTGGGGTAAAACCTCTCGGCAATCACTAATACTATTTTTAAATATCCATGCACAATTGGTCGGGTCCTTTTTTGTACGAGGTATAAATTGATTCACGCCAAAGTGGCCGTGCTGTTTGGCGACAATGAATTTTTCGTGCTTGAACGTACGTTGGGACCCAGCCATTGTTGCATGGTTTTTAGATAAATAGTATAATTTTTGCCGAGCGGTTGTAACCCCGAAATTGTTTAAAATAGATCCGGTTTAGTAGCTAAACTTAAAATCGATGGCGTCGCTAGTGTGCTCAACCCGGTCAGCTTAGAGCGTTTTGCGACACCTTTTTTAATATTCCGATCTGTTTTTAGTAGGTGATGGCAAAATTCGCATATCGGTTATTTTTGGAACATGCTATTATATTTTAATTATGACACATCTACCCTATTTGTTTAAATGCAGGTGTCCGGTATCCTTAGTAAAATAATTACGCACTGATTTTGAGAAATTATAGTGACGACTTGGTTCTAACCTACGAGCTCCCATTGAGAAGACGGTCGTTTATCACATGAGCCTCCTAGTCCTTTATTAAAGGTGAATGAATAGTATAAGTTGTTTGCCGGAGGTTGTAACGCCGTGAAATTGATTTAAAATAGATCCGTTTATAAACTAAACAAAATATTTTTATTTTATGATTATATTGGCAGCATACGAGCCTACGGATCACCTATGGTAACGAATTAACCGGCCGCCCATGGACCTGCAGACACTTTGGTGTTACAACGCCTTACCTTTTAACCCCCCCTTCCCTGGGATTGGGCCTCCGGTATCCTTCACTCATACTCACGCAGTCGAACACAGCGCGTGCACTGCTTCGCGCCGGTTTTACTAGGTTTCGTCCGGATTAATAACTCGGTCGAGCCGTCCCATTCATGCCGAAGTGTAGCTCTCCCACATGACTTCTGTCTGTTGTCGAAAGTAGCGTTCCACCATTATGACTTACACTATGTTAAATACAGCAAATAGAAGTAGTAATCAATTTCTTTACATAATTATAATTATTTAGATTGTAAGAAACAGTTCCAATGCAGTGTTAATAATTAAGCTGACGAGGGTGGGCTCTACTGCGACATTGATCGCTTTAATTTTGGAGGCTCTAAACCCGGGATCTATTTTAAAACAATTTCGGGGTTAAAATC
>CM032493.1:4902081-4928640 GCA_019059595.1 Marasmia exigua | reverse complement strand
TTACTTCGAGCTTCACTTTTTCAATTTCATTTCGTAATTCTTGAATGGTTTTGTCTAAATAAGCTTTGTTTACTGCTTCATCGTCTTCGATTGGATATGATAGCCCTTTTAATTTAGAAGATTTTAAATCGTAGTGTCCGGTATCTGATTTCACCAATGTTTCATTGAAGTTTTCAATGTATTCTGTCAATCGTAAACGCTTATGAACATGATGTCCGAACTTGTCTATATTCATTGCGGTCTTGATGGGTTGACTACGGAAAGAATACTGCCCAATTTTCCTGGTTTTTTCTTTATATGTTCCACATCTATGATACCAGCTTCATGCAGTTCCGAAATAATAGCAATTATTTCATTATTTACACCAGTGTTACCCGCTTCCCAAGATGCAAGTAGTAACTGTAATCGTTCGACTAACTCGTTTGGATCATCCCAGTAAACTAAATCAGTGTTTGATTTTACTGTCTTTAAAAGAGAAATACCTTTACCTTGAGGAATACTTTCTACACTTGTAGTTGGATTTCGAGAGAATTTGAACAAAGGTTTAATTACATTCATATATTTAAATCCTTTGTTGCTGTTTATAGGTTTGGATGGTTCACAATTACGTCGATGAGCATTGGTTTCTATAAGAAGTAACTTGTAATTCTGTAAATCATCATATGTTACAGCATCTAAATTTGGTTTCTTTTTGAAAAGAAGTTCATTCAAGCCATTCGTTTTTTTAACAGTAAGTGCTCCTATTTTAAGAATAACGCCGTCGTCATGAACACGGGTTTTGCCTAGTAACAGTTTACCCCGCTCATTTCTGATTCCAAACGGAACATCTTTCATTACTTCAGACGATGTTGACCATGACAGTGATTGATTCTTAAGACTTGGCGATGACTGTACAGATTTGAATGATCCCACGCTTACGTTGTGGTCTTCAGACGGTGATACAACAAGGGTTTTGTTGTAATCGTTGTATTGTTCTTGTTCATCGTCTTCAT
Source organism: Marasmia exigua (assembly GCA_019059595.1). Taxonomy (NCBI): domain Eukaryota; kingdom Metazoa; phylum Arthropoda; class Insecta; order Lepidoptera; family Crambidae; genus Marasmia; species Marasmia exigua. The sequence continues at coordinate 4,927,648 of CM032493.1, read as the reverse complement.
CTTCTTCACTAATAGATTCATTGTAATCTTCATCAGAGACAAATAATGACTGGTTCTCGTCTTCAAATGATTGATTATTATCATTTTTAAACTTTTTCATCACTGGTTCAAAGTGCTCATCTTTGTTAAGTTGAGAGTTTTTTTTTTATCTGTTAATAATGTAAGTGGGTCAACAATAGGTTTCAATATTGTTTCTAATGTTTTATTATTAGTATTTTCAACATCTTTTATCATCGCAACTTTTCTTTTAACAGCTGCTGCTGATTTTACAATTTGTTCTTTAAGATTTTTCTCCATTTCAAAGTATTCCGCTCAGGTCTAAATCGTGAGTACGAGTGATTAAAAATAACACAGCGGTCTTTATGTATGTTCATCTATTACTATGAATGTATCGAACTTAAATCGGTAGCATCCGTTATTTTTGTCACAATCCTTATTAATAACAAGATAGCTAAAGGGTTTATTCCAAACAGAAGAGCACATCTCACGAAATTGAGACCATGACATATCAGCACCAACATGCTCCTCATATACGTGCTTCAAGTTAACATCATCTTGCTTAAATAGAACCACGAGGTTTGAATTGTCTCTGACAAGTTGTTTTGGAACTTTTGTATAAGTTTGATTGATATAGAAGCAATCTATATTTTTATGGCGTCCCATGGCGAAATAATCTCTAATGTTGTTTTGATTCTCACAAGCAACGTCGTCGAAAATGATGATCGAATCAGGTAAAGCATCATGTGGACTCAATATTTCACCATTATGATTGTATTTATTAAATGATGTTCCAGGAACCATGTCCAAAACCTTCTCAAGATATAAATATTTAGGCTGATACAAAGATTTTGAATACACATATAGGTTACGAAATCTTGGACCATTTTTATGTAATAATAAACTTATCACTAAATTGGTTTTTCCACTATTAGACGGACCACAAACAATACAACGTATTGTATTAGGTAACAAATTTCCATGTCGTTTTGGCTCTTTAGATGACGCAGGACAGATGCATTCTAATTTAAGCGATTCCTTTTGTTTGACCAACTTCATTATATTGTTTATAACGTGTCTGCAGCGGTGTATTAGTCACAATAGAATGACCTTAAGATCTAACGTAACCGCATTTTAAATTAACACTTATCTATCTGTTTTTTGGGCAATTTCACTTAACTTGATTTTTTGCGACTGAGCGAACGCAGAGAGCGATTTCGAAAAAAATCAAGTGAAGTGAAATGCCCAAAAAACACCTACTCTCCTCTCCCGAAAACACCGGTCGAAGAGGTCCCTGAAATTCGCCTCCATCCTATCTGCCGCGATGGCCACGATTTTGGCCGTTACGCCGTCCGGCCCGGGGGCGGTTTTCTTCCCCCGGAGTCGGAGTTCCACGGCTCCATATTCCTCCGAAGATATGGGAGGGGGGGAGAGTCAACCTCGGGGGTTTGAGCTTCGCCTCGAAGTGGCCCCATTGGCGGCGGCACAAAATCCGCCTGTCGGGCTGGGAACAACACCTGCACGACCCTCTGCAAGAGGACTGGCTCGAGAGTTTCTGTGAGTGGGGGACCAATAGGGCGCAGTTGAGCACGCGCGGCCTTATAAGGTCTCCCCCATGGATCTCGATCGAGACTCTCGAGCATCTCTTGCTGAGAACGGTCCTTAGCCTGCCCTATCGCGTGCTTAAGCTCTCCCCTGGCAGCCTTGTAGGTCGCGTACAGGATGGCCTCCTCGCCAGGAACCGAGCGCCGCCGGCGCCTGCACCGTGTATAAGCCCATCTGGCTGCCACACAGGTGGCACGGAGATCCGCAATCTCCGCCGACCACCAATGCACAGCGCGGCGGGGGTCGGGGCGGCGGGACCGAGGCATGGAAAAATCGCATACCTCGGTCAGCGAATTCCGTAATTGGGACGCGGCGGCGTCGATATCATTCGCCGGTTCGGGTGGGCAGAACCACGCCTGTACCAAAGCCGCCTATCACCGGCCGGCCATATCCCTATCAAGGTGTGAGAGGGCCCACCTTTTAAAGGGAGACGGGAATCTCTGAGCGTCCCGTTGTGGGACCCGACTGGAAACCGAGAACCTGATATATTTATGATCCGATAAGGTTTCCGCCGGATCCACGCGCCAATCACTCACGAGGTGAGCTACTGCCGGACTGGCATTCGACAGGTCAATTATTGACCCGCCGTTGTGCCGAACACAAGTGTGTTCTGTCCTTCTGTTGAGAAGGGACAGACCACACGCAACCGCCCACGCCTGAACAGCATTTCCGCGAACATCGGAGTAAGGGTTGCCCCACTCCACCGACTTCGCATTCAAGTACCCTGCAACGACGAGAGAGCAGAGCCTCCATGCGGACCTCAAATTGTGCAATGAGGTCCGCCTCTACAATGGACAACATTTCAAAATTGCTAAGCTCTGAAACAAAAAATACCAATTCTTTGTTTACTTTTCCGCTGCTCGAATATATATTTATTCATTTTTTATATTGCTTATTTACTGAGAAAAAAAATAAAAACTAAAAAACGTAAGATGACGTCATCGGACGGCAGAATGTAAAATATTTCTTTGCTTAGCACATTATAGTTTTAAATTCACGAAATGCCAAACCCATGACATGTAACTGTAAAAAAAAAACCGGCCAAGTGCGAGTCGGGCTCGCGCACAAAGGGTTCCGTAGCAGCAAAGTCCAAAATTACAGTTAAATCAACCTATCTCAAAAACTATAAGAGATACTTTGATCAAACCAAAAATCGTTGAAAGAGTTAATTAGCATGCATCACCTCTATTTTTTTTAGAATTTTATACCCCGTAGTTATAAAAATAGAGGGGGGGGGACATACTTTTTACGACTTTGAGAGCTGATATCTCAAAAACCGTTCACTTTAAGAAAAATGTTTTTTAGAAAACTTTATATCATTTTAAAAGACCTTTCCATTGATACCCCACACGGGTATGTACATCGAAAAAAAAAATTTCATCCCTCAGTTACATGTATGGGGGGCCCCACCCCCAATTCTTTTTTTTACTATTTAGTGTCATATTTTTGTAGCGGTTCATACAACACATATTCCCATCAAATTTCATCACTGTAGTACTTATAGTTTCCGAGTAAATCGGCTGTGACAGACGGACAGACGGACAGACGGACAGACGGACATGACGAAACTATAAGGGTTCCGTTTTTGCCATTTTGGCTACGGAACCCTAAAAAGGCAACTTGTCAACGTTAAATGTATGAATGACGTTGACAATGTTGACACTAGTATTATTTACTTTTGACAGTAGTACTTTTTTTTTATCAAAACAATGATAAGCAAAGGAATACCGCTGTATTCAGCCGTCCGATGACGTCATTTGGCGCTTACGTCTATTTAGAATAAAAATAATTTCAATAATTATTTTATGCTTGAAAATGGACAAATTTTGAAAAAAGAAAAAATATGGGTCGGTTCATTTTATGTCTATTTTCATATAAAAAAACAATATGGACATGTTAAAAATATGAAATGTTGTCCATTGCTGGCGATTTGCGCGCAGCCGCTTTGGGCGCTTTTTGCGCCGAGGCAGAGGCCGTAGCCACCGCCTGACTTGCCCGGAGTGAGGTGAGCTCCTCCTGCATACGGACCAACTGCTCGGACAGGCGCTTGACTGTGGCTTGAAGCGCTGCAGTCTCGTCCGAGGTGGTCCGCTTGCTCATCTCATCAATCAGCGCCAGGAAGGAAGTGGCGTGATTTTTAAGGGACTTTTGGCAGGTCCCTTTTATGTTCTGCGACTTTATCGCTACGGCAATTATCTACTCCGCGTCGACTTTAGCCGTAGAGACAAGGTCGGCCACAGACAGGTCGGAATAATCGAGTATGTGAGAAACCCCATACCCCGACTTTGCCCGGGCCTTCCTCATCTTTGCCTCATTATCTGATATTTGGGCCTCCAGATCGGCCTGGTTCTTCTCCCGGGTGGCCTTCGCCAATTTAAGTTTTGCCTCGGCCAAGGCCACATATTGACCCGAGGTAGCGGGGCGACCCTTTACACGCTTGGCCGTGGAGGCTTTGCTAGCCTTACTGGCCGACGACTTGTCTGTGTCAGACGACGCAGACTGGGACTTCGCCGTGGCAGCACACTTGCGCGGCCGCAGAAATTTGGCGCGATCACCCGTCTCGGGTCCGCTAGCCATGGACTCATCTATGTCCGACACTCCTCGCAAAGTGTCGTCCGAGTCGGATAACTCCAAGTCTCCGGCGCAAAAGAATTTACTGCCGGAGACACTCACACCGGATGGACCGGCCACTACACAGCCAACACCTTCGGCCGCCATTTCAGGCGCCGAGTCTGACTCCGAGAGTCTCGTCAAAACGACGGAAGGGACTTTAGCTGCCATTCTAAAGGGAAGAATGCCGCTAGAAAGAAACAAAACAAACAAAAAATATCGCTGTGAAAGCGCAAAGTCGCAACAAGGCGCTCAAGTGGTGCAGCTCAACCCGGTCAGGAGAAGCCCCTCGACTGGAACCAGGGAGCCGCAAGAACACTTTGAAGCGCAAGAGGTTGCGAAAAGACTGCGAAAACAGCGATAACAACAAGATCTCAGCGAATCTTAGCCGGTCACCGCCCTGCCACTGCGTTACCGTGGTCAGGGGGGTGCCGTTGCCCGGGGCGTAGGACGAGGACCTGTTCACTGAGGGGCACGCCCCACCCCCGGCCAACCTTTTTTTTATTATTTTTTTTTTTTGTTGACCCGGTGGAAATGCCGCCGGCTCACTGACAGGAGCCGACGTCGGCGCCAGTTGATCGGCGCCGCCTTATGCACACCCGGCCGCTGGGAGTCGACCGGGTAGTGTGGGGCTCTCCCCTGGATTTGGCCTCTGCTAATCAGAGGCCGTCCAAGGGCATACCCACTAAAACCACCGGGGCTTTTCCCATTCTACGCCCGCTAAGTCGGGACGGAACACCACCGCGAACCGTCCTGGGCGAAGAGGCTTGCCAGCTCGGCCTCTTTCCACGACACTGGTCCGTAGGACCCAGGGCCTCTCCCACGGCCCACCAACTCCGCCCCCGAATGGCATCCACACTGCTGGCTGCAGTGCAGAATACCACCGGGAGGAGGATGGGGGTGACAGAACACCCCCCCACCAAAACGCCTCGCTCCGGAAGGAGCGGTCCACTCTGAGAACCCAGGGCAATAAAAGGGGCACCGAGCATCTGGAGATGACTCCAGTCGCAAGCGTCGAGCCCGGCCCTAGGTCCGTAGGGGGGGGGGGTTACGAACCCTAACCCCCCCTCCATGTGTGCAGCCGTCGGCCGTCGGGTAGCAATATGGCGAGCGCACCATATTACTACCCACCGTTGCCCAGGGACGCCAGGACCCCTTCGGTAGCAGCTCCAAACAGAGCAAAAATACTACCGAAGGGGCCACACGAGGAGGCCGCCGCACCGTAGTCCCCGCCCCTGGCCAACCTTTTTTTTTTTTTTTTTTTGTTATCCGGTGGAAAATGCTGCCTTAAGCACACCCGACCGCCGCTGGGAGACGGCCGGGTAGTGTGGGGCTCTCCCTTGGGGTGCTCCCAGGGGCCTACCCACTAAAAACCACCGGAGCATTTCCTGCTACGTCCGTGTGGGGTGGGCTACGGTAACGGGTACGAAACCAAGTCCGCGGCCCACCCTCGAAGGACGAGATTTTCGTCAGCACGGCCTCTTCAAAAACGGGCCTCGCCAAAAAACGAGGCCTAGGGCCACTCCCAAGGCCCACCATTCCACCCTCTCCGGAATCGTCCACGTTGCTGGATTGCAACGCAGACGCTCCGGAAGGGACGACTGCAGACCCCTCCCCCAACCCATACCCTGCTGGCTGCAGGGCAGAGAGAGGAGAGAGCACCCACAGACTTTAAGTAATACCCGAAAACCCTCCCGTTCGAGCATCCCCGCTGGGTTGCGGAGACAATCGACGGGACGGGAAAAGCGGGGGTGGCGAGTCGTAGCTGCATCCCACTGGCTGCGGGACTCAACACAGACCCACCAACAAAGCCCCCACCACAAAGGCGGGGAGAGCGCTCCCGAGAATCGGGGCGCAACAGGCTGTTGGGAGGAATTCCACCACCGTGGAACTCCCCAACATTTGAACGCGCCCGAAGGCGCGACAGTTCAAGGCCCGAGAACAAAATGGCCCCCATACGGCACCATCACACCAGGAACACCGGCCCACCGCACGCCAAAGCGCCCGACAGTGGGTGCCACCACACCCCAACGCCAACCCACGGCAGAAGGGGGGGCTGGATAAAGAAGGCAGCCTCCGTGCCCGGCCCTATTGTGTTCAGGTCTGTAAAGAGAGGCCGGTCCTCTAAGCCCTCAGCGGACAATGAAAGCCCCCGAGTGGTGTGCGCTGCACGCAATTCACTGCGTCGGGGCTGGTCCGCCGGAAATCTGTGCATCCTTTGGCCGTCGGGTAGCAATCCACGAATGAATTACTACCCGCCGTTGCCCGGGGAAAACCGTGCCCCACGGTAACCGTTTCTGCCTAATACCAATCGAAGCTGGAATCAGGACAGAACTGATTACCAGCGGGGCCACTCTAGGAGGTAGATACACCTGAGTCCCCGCCCCCGGCCAACCTTTTTTTTTTTTTTTTTTGTTGGCCCGGTGGAAAATGCCGCCTTAAGCACACCCGACCGCTGGGAGACGGCCGGGTAGTGTGGGGCTCTCCCTTGGGGTGCTCCCAGGGGCCTACCCACTAAAAACCACCGGGGCATTTCCTGCTACGTCCGTGTGGGGTGGGCTACGGTAACGGGTACGAAACCAAGTCCGCGGCCCACCCTCGAAGGACGAGAGGCTCGCCAGCACGGCCTCTTCAAAAACGGGCCTCGCCGAAAAACGAGGCCTAGGGCCACTCCCATGGCCCACCATTCCCCCCTCTCCGGAATCGTCCACGTTGCTGGATTGCAACGCAGACGCTCCGGAAGTGACGACTGCAGACCCCTCCCCCAACCCATACCCTGCTGGCTGCAGGGCAGAGAGAGGAGAGAGCACCCACAGACTTTTAAGTTATACCCGAAAACCCTCCCGTTCGAGCATCCCCGCTGGGTTGCGGAGACAATCGACGGGACGGGAAAAGCGGGGGTGGCGAGTCGTAGCTGCATCCCACTGGCTGCGGGACTCAACACAGACCCACCAACAAAGCCCCCACCATAAAGGCGGGGAGAGCGCTCCCGAGAATCGGGGCGCAACAGGCTGTTGGCAGGAATTCCACCACCGTGGAACTCCCCAACATTCGAACGCGCCCGAAGGCGCGACAGTTCAAGGCCCGAGAACAAAAAGGCCCCCATACGGCACCATCACACCAGGAACACCGGCCCACCGCACGCCAAAGCGCCCGACAGTGGGTGCCACCACACCCCAACGCCAACCTACGGCAGAAGGGGGGTCTGGATGAAGAAGGCAGCCTCCGTGCCCGGCCCTATTGTGTTCAGGTCCGTAAAGAGAGGCCGGTCCTCTAAGCCCTCAGCAGACAATGAAAGCCCCCGAGTGGTGTGCGCTGCACGCGATCCACTGCGTCGGGGCTGGTCCGCCGGAAATTCTGTGTATCCTTTGGCCGTCGGGTAGCAATCCACGAATGAATTACTGTGGTGGTGCAAACCACCAGTAAACATATCAATAAGCCCCTTATATTTTATTAAAAGACATAATTCTAAAAATCAACACGCAAAACAAAATATTGAATTGTAGAAAAAACTAAAAATGCTTTAAAACTTGCATAAGGCACAAGGAACCGTAAGTGGCCTTGCACGTGTGCAACTTAAAAGACAAAAGAGCAGGGTCTTCGCAGAATTAGAAAGCGATTGACAGAAAAAATGGATGTTTGTTTACAAGGTAAACCATCTAGAGTGATCTCGTGTAATGAAGACAGCTCAACCTTTTAAATATTTATTAATCAATTATTGTGGAAGTTTAAAACAATAAATCAGCTCTAAAGATATATCCATGTAGTACGGAACAAGGTCTGGTCAAAAGACTAATGGTCGATCCTCCTATTAAGAGTACTTAATTAAGACGCTTATAAGCTGCGAATGCAATTAGATATAATTGTAGAATAAGTTGCCATGCGTTTAAATGATAAGTTGAGTGTACGAATCGTATCTCGCAAGAAAGACAAAGGCTTCAGAGCTTATTAACATCTAGGTATATACTCAGTTCCTAAATAAAAACAAAGGAGTTATAACGTTTAGATATTGGTCAAATTTGCTTGGCAAAGGAACTGTAAAAAGTTTAAAGTTTGGGAGAAGTCTGTCCTTTTCTATTCTTTTGTGTGAAACGATTTCAACACGTGCAAAGCGATAAGCAAAGCGTCGGCCCTTGCGAGGCGTGGGGTTTTTTTTGGCACCTTAGCGTCAAAATGCACATTGCGTAATTATATAATGTAGTTCCGAGGGACAAACGGGACAGTTGGTCACAAGGCGTCTTGCTGCACGGTCATGTTCACGAGAGACATGGTTCTTCGACTTGATATATAGGACAAGGTCAGTGTCTGAGTGATTTTTTGATCTTTGTAAGATTCTTTGTGGTTAATTGTGAGATATCGGTTCGCATACCGAGCTTAAAGGCATTCGGGCCTAATAGAGTTTTGTACTGGGCTCTAAGCTAGTTTGGGATACTGCGGTTGCTAATTGGTTTCAGAATTACCTAGTCTTTCTAAGCCAAGGAGGAACAGTGGTTGAACAGAATAGCTAACAAGTACCGCAGCGCCGAAACGAGTTTCACAGAGCTTTGGGACCGTCGAAGTGGACCTAGAATAGGGTTCTGGTTTTCCCGCCAGACTCTCAGCAAAAGCTTTGTGGAATTCCTCTTTCGGGAGCGACCTTCTTCTTCTTCTTTTCCTTACATTTCCTATTGTGAGAAACCTTCCTAACCTGTAGGCCCGGTTTCTCGCCAGCTAGGGCGTTAGGAGTAGGTTAATTTTGCCACATTCACACACACCTCAAAGATTCGTGGTGGAAACTTTGAGACCAGGTACAGAACACTAGGGCTTAGCAGCTGTAGGTACACACACACTTAGGTCGCGTAACACATTACGTTGGGGTAAATTAGTGATTATTCTAGTGAAGCAAAGTGATAGTTATTTTGTAAAAGTTTATAAAAGCGCGTTTTATTTGTGATAAAGTTTAGGCCTAATTCATTTGGAATTAGTTGCCAGTGTTAAGATTTGTGTGTTACGAGATAATAGCTGTGTACGTGGATCTAGACCGATTCTAGAGAAGCAGAGGCAAAGGGTCGTTGTTATTAGTAGAGGGATATCGCGGCAACGGTATTTATCTAACAATAACTTCACAGTGGTGGAGCTATTATCAAATACATTTAAATATTCTAGGGAATAAGTTTAGAGGCTTTTGCAAGAGTTATATTGAATTAATGATATGCGCCAGCATTTTATTAATTTAATTGACTTGGAGGACTTTCATTTTTTTAGTAGGCTGGAGCCCGTCGCTTAGGTATATCAGAGCTGTTGGACATTATAAAGTAATACGACTCGGGTCGACAAACACAATATTATACACACATTTATCAAAAGCGCAAGAGTGCCGAATTTCATTCCGCACCAAATTCGTCGACGAAAATATTACAAAAGGGGAAACACAAACAGTGCCAGGGTACTGAGTTGAGTTCACTCAACTTCATTTTAATCCATGGATATATAATTTATAAAACAATATCTCATTGAGATAACAAATTGTACGTACAAATCAAAACATAAAGTACCTGCACAGGGGATAGCAAAGAGCTCTTTGTAAATTATTTGCGCTATATCTATAACTGGGGGTTCAGTTATTATTTATATCTTGACTTATGACAAGACTAGACTTGAGTGGCCGTGTTCGTATAATTTCCTTATTTGTTTAAAACTATTCCACTAAGCAATAAAAGTTAGTTTAAAGCACATACTGTCATATGATAATCTTGATAGAACGGACTGCGTAAAAATTCTCAATTGGTATTAATATCTCAGCTTCTATTTCTATTTCAACAAAATACTGCCTAAAGTAACGAGTAGAAAGGTAATTAACAAAAAAACAAAATTTAAATTCTAGACGATCACAATTTCTATATGGAAAACTCGGGTTACGTTTTCCTTGCGGCAGGCTTATAATACTAGGGTTTGATGTAGGCATTAGATAGTAATTCATAATTATTATAGATCCAGTATTTGAGCCGTAGTGGTAGACCTCCATTCCTTCGATTCTACACGCGACTGCAGACAACTGTTCGCGTAGGGAGTAGCGAGTTAGAGTATAGACTAAGGACTTAGGAAAGAGACGAGGCGAGCAGGCGAGCAGGTCGAGTCGATAGGGGTGAGGGAGACCGTTACAGGTGGTGCCGTGACCAGGATATTTGTATTTGAATACATAATTAATTTTAGTATTCAACAAATATCTCGAACTGATAAAAAAAAATCGAAACACAACGTAGATTACACATTTTAAACGACGGTTAGAGTCATTCACAGCGGACAAAACAAAAGAGTCATCGATAAAAACTGTTGAGCCGTTATAAAGCAGGTAGTTAAGGGCGTCAGGGCGTATCGCGAAAACAAAATAATTTTAATTAAAATTACATCTAAAGATAGTTTCAGTTGCGTGATAAATAGACTTTGTTAATTAGTTTTGAGATGGTGCATACTAAAAGGACCGTAGTTGGGAAGCGAGGAGGTAGAACATTTAGAAAATCTAGATCAGAGGTTGGGGGTAGTGTATCGCAAGTAATGTCGCCGTTGCAAAGGGAAACGCATGTGTCCAATGAGACAACTGTCAATAGCGAATCGCTGTTGCAGCAAATAGTAAATCGGTTAGACATGTTAGAAAGATTCATCACAAGTTCGGCCAGATCAGGTAGCGGGTCAGTAGATAGTGGGGTGATGATAGATAGGGGTATTAATCAGGTTCAATCAATTAATAATCCTGGAATTAATAGTATGGAAATAACAGAGAAAAATTGCATTGTGAAAATAACACAGAAGTTACCTAGTTTTGATGGACGCAATAATAATAATAGCCCGATGCAATTCTTATGAGAATTGCGTAATTACATATCGCTAATAGGCATTGACTTTAATTGCGCTAAAGCATTGGCTTTAGCAATAGAATCGTTGACAGGATCAGCAAGATCACGATTAAATATCTATAGGGATAGTTGGAAGTCTTTTGATGACTTTGAACGCGATTTCCGAGATGTATTTTGGGGCATAAACGAGCAAGAGATAGTGAAACAAAAATTCATCACTTCTAAATATGACGAACACTCTCCATTAACGATGGAAGAGTATTTTGCGTCGCAAATTAATAAAATTTATTACTTGACTATACCTTTTACCGAAACGGAAAAGGTAAATACTATTTTTCGGCAACTACCACAGCACATACAGATAGCATATTTTTCACGCAAGGAAAATATGACAGTTAGAGGTGCAATGGAGTTTATTAGGCATCTAGAACAGAATGTTGATAAAAATCACTTAACAGCTATAGCGTCATCAAACAATAGGGATGGGAATTTTACGCGCGGTGGTCCTTCCGCTAGAGCTACTTATAGGTCGGCAGTGCGGGTAAACACAATACGATACAATCCGATAGGAAATAGTCGTGGACGTAATTATTCATACCGAAATTTTAGTAACCGAGGTAGAGGAGTGAACCGCTCTAGGGGGGGCGTTAACTTTGGGAAATGTGGTCCTCCACCAATAGAATTTACGCCAGCTAAAGAACCAGGTAGCCATATGCCGGGTACGTCACAAGTAGATCCGCCAAACCAAAAAAGCTAGTGGCTGGGACAAAAACATTAGATAAGGCAGGTAGAGAGGAGGTTTTGCCCCTTAATTTGCGTTTTATGTTTTAATTTAAATGGACGCCAGGCGTGAACGATAGTAAACATCGGTTATATGAATTATGTACACTAGGTACAAGCGTAGGAATAGAAGAATTTATTCAATTGTTACTTCATAAAGGGCGAGAGTTCCCAGTGTGTTTGGCTGAGCAAACGGAGAATGAAAAGGCAGGGCGCCAAGACAAGTTATTATGTACAGTATTTAGGGACGCGAATAGTTTAGACGCTAATTCAGATCTACATAGACAAATTACATTATCTGAGATAATTGTTCATGTGGGAAATATTCAGCTAAAAGGGCTTATAGATAGTGGATCAGAAGTCACATGTGTAAGACAGGAGAGCTATGAAAAGATTCAAGAAAATTTAGGTCAGGTAGCTGAAATACCTATACCGGAGGTCAGGATAGGGGGAACTTTTGGGGTTACTAAGGAAAAGTTGAATAGGTTAGTTACTATTCCAATAAGAATTGGTGATGAGTTTCATATTAAAGTCTGGTCACGTCATTAATTATATTGCAGTAATTGATATTAAGGACGCATGTTTTACCATACCATTGTCCCGAGAATCAAAAAAATATACAGGCTTTGTTTTCCAAGGCAAAAGCTACGTCTATGAAGTATAGCCTCAGGGATTAAAACCAAGTGTGGGATCATTTTCCAGAGCTATGGATATTGTATTAGGGCCAGAGGTCATGTATGAACTTCTTAGATGATTTAGGTTTGATTTCTAAAGGTAGCTTAGAGGAGCATTTACATCAATTAAATACAGTATTAACGAAATTACAAGACGCCGGATTTCTTTGCTCTTTATAAGAATGTAACTTTGCAGCGAAGCAAGTTAAATTATTAGGTCAAATTTTTGATACGGAGGGCGTGAGTTTAGACCCAGACAAAATAGAAGCGGTATTGAACTATCCCAGGCCGAAGACTATAAAACAATTACGTTCATTCTTAGGGTTCGTGAATTATTTTAGAAGGTTAATAAAAGATTTTGGAATTTTAACGGATCCATTGTACAAATTATTACAAGTTAAAGTTAAGTTCGAATGGGGTGATAAAGAAGACAAAGCTTTTAGCAATTTAAAAGGGGCGTTTACAGACAGTGTAATGCTTTCTCAACCAGATTTCAATGGTTTATATTTTGTTCAGGCTGACACAAGCTCAGTCGGGTTAGGCGGTTATGTCTTTCAATTAGACAAAGACGGTTTAGAAAAGATAATAGTCTTTTGTTTATACGCCTACAAAGGAGCCCAAACCAGATGGACTGTTAGTGAACAAGAGTTTATTGCCATTATTTACACATTAAAGAAGTTTGAAACGTATTTGAGGGGTGCAGGGATTGTCATTAAGACCGACCATAAAAGCCTAACATTTGTTAAATCATGGACGTTGCTTAGTGCACGTGTTGCTAGATGGGTTTCCTATTTAGAACAATTCGATTATGAAATTCAATACATAAAGGGTAGTGAAATTTTAGTAGCTAATACTTTGAGTAGGAATATTGAAGGTGTGGAAGTGGCCAAAGAAAATAAAACAACTCCACCGCACATACTGATTATACTGACTGATTATACCACACTCAATATACTGATTTAAATCTTCAAATCACGGGACAGTAACACGTAGTTTACGACAAATCGCGAAATTACAGGACGAAGATCCGATGTTGAAACGGATTAAAGCTAGTTTGAGACATGGAAAGGAAGACTCGGATATACGCACATTTAAATATTACGAGTTGATTGGCGAAATATTATATTTTATAACGCCCAACACCGAGTTGATATTACTAGTAATTCCGGAATTTTTAAGCAGAGATCTAGGCTTTAAAGGCTAGTGTAGGCAGAAAACGACAGTTTGTTAAAAGACAAAGGTTAGTCGTGTATAAATTAAAACATTTATACGGTCAAATAAAGAACATAAAATCATGAAAAAGTTTTCACTCCTGTACAAGGGACCTTACATAGTCACGGCAGTACCGTACCCGAACTGTTACACATTGATAGAGCCAGTTACTCAGAAAATAGAAGGGAATTTTAATGTAGTAAACATAGCGAGGTAATATATGACAGTCAACAACAAACAAAGTCAAAATTAATAAGTGACCTTTGCGAAATGAGAATGTTTCTCACTCACACAAAGTCAAGGGGGGGACTGTGGTGGTGCAAACCACCAGTAAACATATCAATAAGCCCCTTATATTTTATTAAAAGACATAATTCTAAAAATCAACACGCAAAACAAAATATTGAATTGTAGAAAAAACTAAAAATGCTTTAAAACTTGCATAAGGCACAAGGAACCGTAAGTGGCCTTGCACGTGTGCAACTTAAAAGACAAAAGAGCAGGGTCTTCGCAGAATTAGAAAGCGATTGACAGAAAAAATGGATGTTTGTTTACAAGGTAAACCATCTAGAGTGATCTCGTGTAATGAAGACAGCTCAACCTTTTAAATATTTATTAATCAATTATTGTGGAAGTTTAAAACAATAAATCAGCTCTAAAGATATATCCATGTAGTACGGAACAAGGTCTGGTCAAAAGACTAATGGTCGATCCTCCTATTAAGAGTACTTAATTAAGACGCTTATAAGCTGCGAATGCAATTAGATATAATTGTAGAATAAGTTGCCATGCGTTTAAATGATAAGTTGAGTGTACGAATCGTATCTCGCAAGAAAGACAAAGGCTTCAGAGCTTATTAACATCTAGGTATATACTCAGTTCCTAAATAAAAACAAAGGAGTTATAACGTTTAGATATTGGTCAAATTTGCTTGGCAAAGGAACTGTAAAAAGTTTAAAGTTTGGGAGAAGTCTGTCCTTTTCTATTCTTTTGTGTGAAACGATTTCAACACGTGCAAAGCGATAAGCAAAGCGTCGGCCCTTGCGAGGCGTGGGGTTTTTTTTTGGCACCTTAGCGTCAAAATGCACATTGCGTAATTATATAATGTAGTTCCGAGGGACAAACGGGACAGTTGGTCACAAGGCGTCTTGCTGCACGGTCATGTTCACGAGAGACATGGTTCTTCGACTTGATATATAGGACAAGGTCAGTGTCTGAGTGATTTTTTTGATCTTTGTAAGATTCTTTGTGGTTAATTGTGAGATATCGGTTCGCATACCGAGCTTAAAGGCATTCGGGCCTAATAGAGTTTTGTACTGGGCTCTAAGCTAGTTTGGGATACTGCGGTTGCTAATTGGTTTCAGAATTACCTAGTCTTTCTAAGCCAAGGAGGAACAGTGGTTGAACAGAATAGCTAACAAGTACCGCAGCGCCGAAACGAGTTTCACAGAGCTTTGGGACCGTCGAAGTGGACCTAGAATAGGGTTCTGGTTTTCCCGCCAGACTCTCAGCAAAAGCTTTGTGGAATTCCTCTTTCGGGAGCGACCTTCTTCTTCTTCTTTTCCTTACATTTCCTATTGTGAGAAACCTTCCTAACCTGTAGGCCCGGTTTCTCGCCAGCTAGGGCGTTAGGAGTAGGTTAATTTTGCCACATTCACACACACCTCAAAGATTCGTGGTGGAAACTTTGAGACCAGGTACAGAACACTAGGGCTTAGCAGCTGTAGGTACACACACACTTAGGTCGCGTAACACATTACGTTGGGGTAAATTAGTGATTATTCTAGTGAAGCAAAGTGATAGTTATTTTGTAAAAGTTTATAAAAGCGCGTTTTATTTGTGATAAAGTTTAGGCCTAATTCATTTGGAATTAGTTGCCAGTGTTAAGATTTGTGTGTTACGAGATAATAGCTGTGTACGTGGATCTAGACCGATTCTAGAGAAGCAGAGGCAAAGGGTCGTTGTTATTAGTAGAGGGATATCGCGGCAACGGTATTTATCTAACAATAACTTCACAGTGGTGGAGCTATTATCAAATACATTTAAATATTCTAGGGAATAAGTTTAGAGGCTTTTGCAAGAGTTATATTGAATTAATGATATGCGCCAGCATTTTATTAATTTAATTGACTTGGAGGACTTTCATTTTTTTAGTAGGCTGGAGCCCGTCGCTTAGGTATATCAGAGCTGTTGGACATTATAAAGTAATACGACTCGGGTCGACAAACACAATATTATACACACATTTATCAAAAGCGCAAGAGTGCCGAATTTCATTCCGCACCAAATTCGTCGACGAAAATATTACAAAAGGGGAAACACAAACAGTGCCAGGGTACTGAGTTGAGTTCACTCAACTTCATTTTAATCCATGGATATATAATTTATAAAACAATATCTCATTGAGATAACAAATTGTACGTACAAATCAAAACATAAAGTACCTGCACAGGGGATAGCAAAGAGCTCTTTGTAAATTATTTGCGCTATATCTATAACTGGGGTTCAGTTATTATTTATATCTTGACTTATGACAAGACTAGACTTGAGTGGCCGTGTTCGTATAATTTCCTTATTTGTTTAAAACTATTCCACTAAGCAATAAAAGTTAGTTTAAAGCACATACTGTCATATGATAATCTTGATAGAACGGACTGCGTAAAAATTCTCAATTGGTATTAATATCTCAGCTTCTATTTCTATTTCAACAAAATACTGCCTAAAGTAACGAGTAGAAAGGTAATTAACAAAAAAACAAAATTTAAATTCTAGACGATCACAATTTCTATATGGAAAACTCGGGTTACGTTTTCCTTGCGGCAGGCTTATAATACTAGGGTTTGATGTAGGCATTAGATAGTAATTCATAATTATTATAGATCCAGTATTTGAGCCGTAGTGGTAGACCTCCATTCCTTCGATTCTACACGCGACTGCAGACAACTGTTCGCGTAGGGAGTAGCGAGTTAGAGTATAGACTAAGGACTTAGGAAAGAGACGAGGCGAGCAGGCGAGCAGGTCGAGTCGATAGGGGTGAGGGAGACCGTTACATTACTACCCGCCGTTGCCCGGGGAAAACCGTGCCCCACGGTAACCGTTTCTGCCTAATACCAACCGAAGCTGGAATCAGGACAGAACTGATTACCAGCGGGGCCACTCTAGGAGGTAGATACACCTGAGTCCCCCCCCCGGCCAACCTTACCTAACCTTACCTTTTTTTTTTTTTTTTGTTTTCCCGGGAGAAATGCGTTACGCAGATCCTGCCGCCGAGGGGCGACAGGGTACTGTGGGACTCACCCTCCGGGCCGCTTCTTCTAACAAGAAGCGGCCTGAGGGCATACCCACTAAAACTCCCGGGGCTCAACCACCCGTGGGTATAGAATGGGGTCACGGGAACTGCACTAGGCTATTCCCCGCAACCCCACTCCCCCACAGGCCCCTACACGGGGTGTGCGGCCACGCCCCTCCTCAGACTAGGAGGAGGGGGGTTGGGGACAGCCGGAAGAGCTGAGCCGTCCCCAACGAGCGGTGGAGGTGCCAATGGCAGTGCCGGCACAGGGACCCCCGTCCCTGTTGCCGGCTGGCCACCTCCACAGAGAGGACGAAGAGTTCTCCGCCGAACTCGTCCTCTCCTTGCTCGAAGCGGGCCTGCGAGGGGGTTAGTCTCGCGCTCCCGCTCCGCCGCCTCCTTCTGCGCCACCACTTCCTCACAGAAGTGGGCGAAGGCCGACCACGCCCCCTCATTGTCCAGCATAGCTTCAACTATGCTGGGCAATGAGAGGTCATGTCCGACCTCCGCGACCAGCGCGGACCGCTGTTGGTCGAAGGACGGGCACACCACCAAAGTGTGATGTGTCGAGTCCTCCGCAGCGCCGCACTGGTGGCACGAAGGAGTGTCCTCCCGTTGAATGCGGTGCAGGTAGTTACCGAAGCAACCATGCCCGGTAAGTACCTGCACCGTCCGGAAGGACAGAAACCCGTGGGGGCGCTCGAGCCACCGGTCCAAGACCGGGGCGAGCGCCGCGAGCGTGGGACAGCCGTACCTCTCCACTTGGAGAGAGGCCGTCCATGCCTCCACCATTTGCTGGCGACCCTCCTTCCTTATTGCCTCCCTTTCCCGGGGGCAGAGGGGATCGCCAGCCGCTTGCTTGGCCGCCGTCTTCTCGTAGACGGCGGCCAGCACTCCAGCCTCCAACTCCCATGGCGGGGTGGAGGCGAGTGCGCAGGCCGCGGAGAAACCTACCGTCCGGTAGGCTCTCGCGACCCGCTGGGCAATGGCCCTTTGCGGCCTCCTTAGGAGGGCCGCATTGCCCTTCTTCGTCAGGGCCCCTATCCAAATCGGGGCCCCGTAGAGGGCCATGGAGCGGAGGATGCCGGCATATAGCCGCCGACACCTCTCTCCAGGCCCTCCCAGATTCAGCAGCAGCCACGAAAGGTGGTCTGCCGCCTTTAGGACCCGCGCTGACACCCCCCTAAAGTGGGGGCCAAAGTGCCAGCGCGGATCCAGTGTGAGGCCGAGATACTTCATCTCGGCCCCCACCGGGATGTCCACCCCCCCGACGCGGATGGCTGCCCCGGGGGGTGGTCGGCTCTCTCGAGGCCCGGGAAAATAATAATAATAAATAATAATAATAATAATAATAATTCTCACAACATCTCATACGTTGACCTGATTCCGTACTAAGTAGCTAAAGCACTTGTGTTACAGATATCAGATAACAGAGGAACACAAATATATACTTAAATACATATATTACACCCAGACACCGAACAAATACAAGTGTTCATCGCACGAATGTTTGTCCAGGGTGGGGATCGAACCCACGACCTTTGGCGTAAGAGGCAGGGTCACTACCAATTGCGCCATCCGGTCAGTCAAACAAAGGGCCTCGGTTTTGGCCAGGGCTACGTTTAGCCCCAGCCGGCCGATACGGCCGACGACCAAATCGCCGCCGACCGATGCGAGGCGCGCTGCATCCCGAAAGGACTTCCCCCGGGCGGTGACTAGGGTGTCATCTGCATAACAGATGACACCCATGCCCGGGAGAAGCGCGCCTCGCAACACCCAGTCGTATCCGATGTTCCAGAGCAGGGGCCCCAAAACGGACCCCTGTGGAACACCGGATACGACCTGATGCCGCTGGACAGAACCAGCGGCGTCAACAAACGCCACGGACCGGTCGGCGAGATAGTCGCCGACCAGCCCTATCAGGTATGGAGGCACCCGGAAATACCGGAGTGCCTCCGTAATAACTGCATGGGGGAGGGAGTTGAAGGCATTTTTGATGTCTAACGAGACTGCCAACAACCCCTCCCCCCTGCTCGACGCTCCCTCGCAGAGGGAGCGGAGCCGGGACAGGGCGTCGATCGTGGATCGACCGGCCCTGAACCCGTACTGGGCCTCGCTGAGGTCAGGCCCAGTCTCCTCGAGATGCTGGACGAGGCGGGAAGCGATGATCTTCTCGAAGATCTTCCCCACCTCGTCCAGCAGCACAATTGGCCTATAGGCCGACGGGTCGTCGGCCGGCCGACCTTCTTTACGAAGGAGGACCAGCAGGCCCTCCTTCTAGATCCGGGGGAACCTCTCTGACTGGAGGCACCGGTCAAAGAGGCCCCGGATCCTCTCCTCCATCTGCCCGAGGCAGATGGAGAGGATGCGGGCCGGGACTCCATCCGGCCCGGGGGCGGTCTTCTTCCCCCGCAGTCGGAGCTCGACCATTCCGAGCTCCGTCGTCGTGACCTGCGGGGGGCCTTCACCAACTGGTATAGTCCATATGGTGGAGGCATCGGGGGGGGGACAAACGAGTGGCCGCAGGGGGGAAACAACCCCTGTACCACCCGCCCCAAAAGCCCCGGCTCCAGGGTCTCGGTGACGGGACGGCCAATGGGGCGCAGCTTTTGCCGCGCCGCCTTGTACGGCCGCCCCCACGGATCGTCGTCGAGACTCTGGAGCATCTCCTCTCGGGCGCGATCCTTTGCCTCGCCGATCGCGCCCTTGAGTGCGCGCCTCCTCTCTCGAAATACTTCGTAGAGGCGCGCCTCCTCCTCCTGGTCCCGCCGCCGCCGCCGCCGGCTCCGGGTGTAAGCCCTCCGGGCGGAGAAACACTCCGCGCGGAGGGCGTCGAGCTCGGCCGACCACCAGTACACGGCGTGTCTGGGGTCGGGGCGGCGTGACCGAGGCATGCTAAAATCGCATACCTCGGTCATGGACTGGCGAAGGCCCTCGGCAGCCGCATCGGCGTCGTCGTCCAGGACTGGGGAAATCCAGTCCTGGATTAGGGCCCCTTCCCGGGCCAGGCCTTTGTCCAGGCGGGACAGTGCCCACCTGGGGAACGGCGACCTCGGCGGCGTCGGGGGCGGGAGGGTGGACGTCCCGCGGACCACAAATCTAATAAATCTGTGGTCCGACAGGGACTCTGTAAGGTCCACCCTCCAGTCGGCGACCCGGTCGGCCAGGGCGGCGGTGGCGAAGGTGACATCCACCACCGACCCGCCGTGCTGCCGAACGCAGGTGTGGACCGACCCCGATTCGCGAGGGCCAACCCACACCCGACGGCCCATAATTGGACCGCCTGTCCGCGCAAGTCGGAGCGGGGATTGCCCCACGCAACCGACTTGGCGTTGAGGTCACCAGCCAGTATGACCGGCCGCGGTGCCAGTCGGCCCAAAACCGCGGTCAGGGAGTTGAGGAAGTCCTCAAACTCCCTGAAGGGGCGTGTGGGGGAAAAATATGTCGCCACCACAGCATTAGGGCCAGCCATGGCGACGACATACCCCGACCCCCTCTCCACCAGAGAGAGGGGGAAAAACGGTGAGCCCTGACGGGCGAAGATCGCGGCGAGCCCGTCAGAGCTCGCCAACCAGTTGGCGGAGACGTAGTACGGCTCCGCCACCACGCCAACGTCCACCTGCCACTCAGCCACGACCTGGGTAACCATGTCCTGGGCCGAGCGGCAGTGGTTGGCGTTTATTTGGAGGAATGATGTTGGGACCGAAACCATCATTCCTCCATCTCCGCCCCCTCCTCTCGCGCCGCCGGAATGGGCCCATCGGCGGGTGCGGGTGTCGCCGCCGTCGGACGCACCGACGGCAATTTACCTTTTTTTGGGGGAGCTTTACATTTTCCTCCCCCCATGCGGTGCCCCGCCGGCCGGCCGCTCTCGGCACAAACGGCGCAGTGGGGCTCCGCCGTGCAGCCAGCGGCCATGTGTCCCGGCTTGCTGCACCGGACACAAAGGTGCTCCTTAGGGGCAGCAGCGGGACAGAGGGGCCTGGTGTGGCCGGTGCCCAGGCACCGGAAGCACCGGAGCGGCCCCTGCTCGACCTCACGGACTGGCGCCGATGTCCAGCCGACAAGGACGCGCCCAGTCCGCAGGACAGCTCTCGCCGCCACGGTGGGGACCTGGACTCTCACTGAGCCCAGGCCCCTTCGGCCGGTGACGAGTTTCCCGGCCTTCACCTCGCTGGCCGGGCACCCACCGGCGGCCACGATTTTTGCGGCCACTTCCTCGCTGGTGACGGACTCATCAATCTCCGTCACCAGGAGAGAGGTGGTGCGGATGGGTTGCGCCACCCTGGCGACATCCGACACCACCTCCCTCAACTTGGCCGCAAAGGAGTTGGCTTGCTCCTTCTTGGCGGCGGGGAAGGAGAAAAGCCTCCCCCCCGCAGCTGTCTCGCGGCATCTCGAGCCCTGCGCCGCCTCGTCTCCGAGAGTCTCACGAGCCCGCTTGAGTACGGACTCGTAGGACTCTCCCCTGGAGGTCGCCTCCTCCGTCAGTGTGACGACGACGGCGCTCCCGTTGCGGACTCTCCGCCTTTTATTTGGCGCCGATGGTGCCGCTTTGGCTGCCTGTGCCGGGAGCGCCGCAGACGACCCCGTTTTCTCGGCGACGGAGGGGGGGGATGTGGCCGGCACAGAAGCCGTCTTCTTCCTCCTCTGCCTCTTCCCCTTGGTGGTCCCAAGAGGCGAGGGGACGGCTGCTGCCTCCTGCTTCGCAGCCTTCTTGGCCGCCTGTCTCGTCTTTTTTGACGTGACCTCCTTCCATCCCGAGTTGGCTGGGGTGGTGGATGGGAGGAGCACGTCAGTCTCCATCGGAGGCGGGGGGGGCACCGCGGGTTGTGCCGGCTCCGGCGCCCTCGAGGTGGAAGGCACCGGCTCAGGGGCGGCTGCAGGGGGGGCTGTAGGGGCAGGGGTCCTCGTGCGTTTCCCTGCCCCCTTCCCCTTGTTGGATGGAGGGGGGGGGGGGAGGGGGAGGCATTGCATCCCTCGGCGGGGGGGCGGGCATGGCCACTCTCCTCTTGTCCGCCGCAAGTGGCGGACGGACCCGTTCCTCCGGCAATAGCCGGTTGCTGATGCCATCCAGGCACGCGCGCACCAAATTGCGCTCCTGGATGGCATGCTCGCGGAGTCTCTCCTCCACCAGCTCCCCGATCCTGGCCACCAGGTCATCCTCGGGGAGAGAGGGAGCGGAGGATCGCGACACTCCTTGGTCGGTGACGGGAGGGGGAGACACTCCGCTCTGTTTTATGAGCCGGAGCTCCTCCCGCACGGCGGCCAACTCCTTACTGAGGCGACTAACAGTCGCCTGCAGCACCGCCGCCTCCTCACTGGACGATCTCTTGGCCATCTCCTCGGTGATGGCCAAGAATGAGCAGCTCCTGCTCTTTAGGGCCTTTACAAGGGTACCCTTGAGATGGCCGCTCTTCGTGGCGATGTGGGCGATATGCTCCGCATCCTCCATCGCCTGCTGCTTCAGATCGGCTACAGGCATGTCAGAGTAGTCGAGGAAACTCGACACCCCGTAGCCAACCTTCGCGCGATTTTGCCGCGCTTTCTCCTCCATCGCCTCGATGTGGGCGATGAGGTCGGCCTCGTCGTCCGCCTTCTTGGCGGCCGCCAGACGGGCTCTTGCCGCCTTCATTTCCTTTGCGGCGCCCGTTGCAATTGGGCGTCCGCGGCCACGCTTCGACCCAGCGGACCTACCGGAGGCGATCGAGATCGACCTCCCACTGGAGTCCGAGTGCAACCCGGACTCCGCAGCGCGTTTGCGCGAATTGCGCAGGAATTGGTCTCGACCTGACTCGGACTCCGACACCTCAGTAAGGGTATCGTCGTCCGACAGGTCGACTGAAACGAAGAATTTGCTCCCCGAGGCGGCGAAGCCCGGGAGAACACAGCGAGACCCCGAGCGGGGGCTCGCGCCCACAGGCGCACCTTTGCGGGTGCGGGATCCTTTGGGATTGCCAAAGTCGTTGGCAGCGGCACCAGAAGGGGCTGGCGCCGCTGCCCCTGAAACATCAGATACCGACTCGCATGCGGAATCAGAATCCGTTAGGCGAGAGCAGAGGTCGTTTTCAGCGATGCCGGAATGGGCCGACACCGCCGAAGCCAAGTCGTCGTTGTGAAGGTCGAGAGCATCGGTGTCCGATGCGAAAGCCGGGTCGTCGGTGAGGTCGCCCTGAGAAGGGCGCGCCTCATCGTGGAGGGAGATCGAGCTCGCCGAGGTGCCCTGAAAAGGGCGCCCCGAACGAGAGTTCCGCGTGGGACGCATTGTCACACGTAAAAGCACAGTAAAAGCTCCAAGTATCGCTAAAACGAAATTCGGTCACCCACCTGCCACCTGCGTTACCGGGGTCAGGATGGGGTCCAGGGCGTACGACGGGGACGTATTCGCTAGCACTTGGGGCACGCCCCACCTAACCTTTTTTTTTTTTTTTGGTGACCCAGTGAAAATGCACCTTATGCACGCTGAGAGGGGCTCTCTTCCGGGTTAGGTCTCTGCTAATCAGAGACCGTCCGGAGGCATACCCAATAAAAACACTGGGGCGTTTCCATCCCTCGCCCAGGAAACACTCAGACCGGGGTGAGGACTGCCACGGGGGCTTCATCCGTCGCCCGGTCGGGGCGAAGAGGCTCGCCAGCTCGGCCTCTCTCCCACTCAACCTCCCGGGTAGCACCCACGCTGCTGGATGCAGTGCAAGCACCACCGAGAGGAGGACTGCGGGCACCCCTCCCCGCACATACACTGCTGGTTGCAGTGCAGTGCGAGTTAGGGACAAACTCGCAGGCTTTCAACATAATAACGCGTCGCAGAAACCGACTCCGCTGGCTGCGGAGCCGAGGAAATCCGCGACGTAAACAACTCCGACCTACCACCGCAATCCGCTGGCTGCGACCTTGCGGCGCAGGTCCCCAAACGTGGGCCTTGCGGCCACTGCGCCCGGAGGCGCTCCACTCTAGGGGGATGCCGACGTCAAAGCGCCCCGCCGGAAAACCGCCGCGCAACCCGCGCGGGCGGGGCCGGACACAGCATCCCCAGGTCCGAAGACAAAAATGGCGCCTGCAACCCCGCTGTGCAATGGTTTAACCCGCTTTCACGGGCCCTAGTGCACCGTCAGGGAACGACGCGAAGACGTCGGTCCTCAGACCCTCGGCGCGACAATGTAGGCCCTGTAGCGAAGTGCGCTTCAGCGCGGTCGCACGACAGGGCCGGTCCGTCGGGTGTGCATCCTTCGGCTAACAAGTAGCAATCCACGAATGAATTACTACCCGTCATTGCCCAGGAAAAACCGTGCTCCGCGGTAACCGTTTCTGCCTAATACCAACCGAAGTTGGAATCAGCACAGAACTGATTACCAGCAGGGCCACTCGAGGAGGTAGATGCACCTGAGTCCCCGCCCCACCTAACCTTACCTAACCTAACCTACCCATTTTACATAACTAAATTAATAGTTCTTAATTAAATGCCTAGCTTATTTGTTTACTATTTTCATTTCGATAAATTATCATCATCATCTTTCTGCTTCATTGTTAAAAGACGTGCGATCTTGTGAGAATTTGCTATGCCTAGACATACTACCGTTCCGCTACGGGTTTGCTTGCACATTAATTTATTTATTTGGCATACCTAGCTTATTCACGCAAGGTTGCAGTCTCACTTCATTTCATCCTTGCTCTCATTGTACCTGGACTGCAGCTTCCTCATCTCGCTTGCTAAATTGTACTTTAATCATTCTCAATCACCTCCTTTTTGCCTTCGCGTCTTCATCTGCAGTCCAGGCCGCCTAGTCGGCCATATTTATAAGACGTGTCCTTATAACGCGTTCCAGGAACACCCACCGGGTTGAATTATCAGGAGCACCCGCCGGGCTGAAATATAAAGAACACCCACCGACCCGAAACATACAGAATAAATACCCACCGAGTTAAAGGCGTTCGGAAGACTTTCTCGGAGTCAGAAGGTGGACCGACTGGATTGAGCCGAGGGGAGTTTTATTTAAAGAAAACAGGCTCAGACGACCAAGACCGCTAGGCACGACCAACCGCGACCTCTTATCTAACTTTAAAAAAAAAAAAAAGTTTTTTAAAGTTAGATAAGAGGTCGCGGAAGATTAAATAAATTACTTCTATTCATACTTACCTCTTTCTTTTCTTTCTTTCTTTGTCCCTATGTGACACTGTATCGGCCTGACCTGACCTTGAATTACTAATACCTACTAAAAAGTTCTAGGTACTAAACTTCAGTGACAAGGAAATTACATTCGCGGACATTAATTGAGAGCCCTACCGTCGTGGGTAGTTTGCAACAACTTCCGTAATAACCTCATCAAACAAATCACTTATTAACGCATCTGTACACTCACACTATCGGACATTGCCATTATCATAATTTGAATTTTATAATTTATCACAGTTGTAAAAAATAAGTCCTTGTTTTGACCGCATTTTTGCACTAACTACAAGTACGTTGATAACGTTATTTGTTTGATGTGTGCCTACAGGTTTACCATAAATAGCTAGCGCTAATTACGAAGGCTACAGCCGGAGGATGCAAAAAATACAAAATTTAATTA
>CM032493.1:4853846-4894251 GCA_019059595.1 Marasmia exigua | reverse complement strand
GGGCTCTCGAATATATATTTATTATTTTTTTATATTGCTTATTTACTGAGAAAAAAATTAAAAACTACAAAACGTAAGATGACGTCATTGGACGGCAGAATGTAAAATATTTCTTTGCCTAGCACATTATAGTTTTAAATTTACGAAATGCCAAACCCATGACATGTAACTGTCAAAAAAAAAGACAAGTTGTCAACGTTGAATGTATGAATGACGTTGACAATGTTGACACTAGTATTATTTACCTTTGACAGTAGTACCATTTTTTTATTAAAACAATGATAAGCAAAGGAATATCGCTGTATTCAGCCGTCCGATGACGTCATTTGGCGCTTACGTCTATTTAGAATGTAAAGAATTTCAATAATTATTTTATGCATGAAAATGGCCAAATTTTGAAAAAAGAAAAAATATGGGTCTGTTCATTTTATGTCTATTTTCATATAAAAAAACAATATGGACATGTTAAAAACATGAAATGTTGTCCATTGTCTCGTACAAGTTGTTTGGGAACTTTTGTGTAAGTTTGGTTGATGTAAAAACAGTCTATATTTTTATGACGTCCCATGGCGAAATAATCTCTAATGTTGTTTTGATTTTCACAAGCAACGTCGTCAAAAATGATAATTGAATTAGGTAAGGCGTCATGTAGACTCAAAATTTCGCCATTATGATTGTATTTACTGAATGATGTTCCAGGAACCATATCCAAAACCTTTTCAAGGTATAAATATTTAGGTTGATATAAAGATTTTGAATACACATAAAGGTTTCGGAATCTTGGTCCATTTTCATGCAATAGTAAACTTATCACTAAATTAGTTTTTCCGCTATTGGAGGGACCACACACAATACAACGTATTGTACTTGGTAATAATTTTCCATGTCGCTTAGGTTCTCCAGATGACGTAGGACAGATGCACTCTAATTTAAGCGATTCTTTTTGTTTAACAAACTTCATTACTTTGTTTACAATGTGACTGCAGTGTTGCGATAGCTATAATAGAATGAGCTGTAACAATAACGTTCTCATATTTTAAATCAATAATTACCTAGTCTAGAGCTGTTGGAACGAGATAAGAATACAGTATGTATTTAACATAGTAAAACTTTACTCTATAATCATGGGGACTGTTCA
This sequence comes from Marasmia exigua, assembly GCA_019059595.1. Lineage (NCBI taxonomy): Eukaryota > Metazoa > Arthropoda > Insecta > Lepidoptera > Crambidae > Marasmia > Marasmia exigua. The sequence continues at coordinate 4,893,113 of CM032493.1, read as the reverse complement.
TTTGCTGAATAATGCACCTCGTTCTGAAGATGACATTGTACTTTCTCGCTCTCTTGAAGTGAGATTGCAGCCCCTGCTGCAATCGAACGAAAGAAAGAGCGAGAAAGTACAATGTCATCCTACTCACCTCACAGCCAGGACTCCGCAGACCTACCGCACATGCTACAGGACCCAGATGCAATTAACTCCCACTTTCTTAATCTGCCCGGTGAAGACTCTGTTTCGATCTCTCAACTATCTTATTTTGAGCACCACAGATACAATGATAGGGCAGTCTTCACTTTACATACTGTTAGCTCTGATGTGGTTCTCAAAACTATCAAGAAGCTCAAGTCGAATGCGCAGGGCAATGACGGCATAACTCTTGATATGGTGCTATTGACTCTGCCTCATTCACTAGACATTATTACTGCCATAGTCAATAAATCCATACAGGACAGAGCATTTCCTGAGTACTGGAAAACTGCCATCATCAAGCCTCTGCCAAAAACTGTGAATCCAACAACAGTACAGGAACTAAGGCCCATCAGTATACTGCCTTGCTTATCAAAAATCTTAGAAAAAGTAGTGAGCGAACAACTAACCAAGTATCTCGAAGAGCACAACATACTGCCACACTATCAATCTGGCTTCCGCAGAGGTTATGGAGCGGCAACTGCTCTTGCTGATGTGGTTGACAATCTTTTATCAGCCCAGGATCAGGGGAAGTTATCCTTTCTGTTGCTCCTCGACTTCTCGCGTGCCTTTGACTCGCTAAGTATACCGCTGCTTCTGGCTAAATTGTCTTATTACGGGCTGGACTCATCCTCCGTTAAATGGTTCCATAGCTACCTCACCCATCGACAGCAGTGTGTAGAACTGAAACAGGTGAATGGTACTGTGATGAGATCTCAATTGAGGCCAGTGAATCGTGGTGTTCCCCAGGGATCAATATTAGGACCAATCCTCTACATTTTATATAGTGCTGACATAGTAAGGTGCATCCATCTTTGCCATTACCACTTATATGCAGACGACCTACAGCTGTATCTTCCTTTTAAGCTCCCCAGCTGTAATGAGGCTGTTACCACCCTCAATGATGAGTTGAGCAGAATCTCGGACTGGTGCGCCAAAAATTCTCTTGTCTTAAACCCGGGAAAGTCAAAACTTTTATCAATGGGAACACCAAAAAATGTAGCACGCTTTAATAATATTAGTTTAAATGTTGTTATTGATGGGGAAAAGATTGAGAGAGTTGATAGAGCCAGAAATCTCGGCCTTATATTTGACAGCCACCTTCGTTTCGAGACCCATATTGCGGAGTGCACAAGAAACTGTTTATACAGATTGAAGCTGCTTTATAACCTTTTTTTTTTTTACTGTAGATAGGTAAGCGTTTGACCATATTTCACCTGATGGTAAGTGATAATATGGTCTAAGATGTAGCACGATTACCTAGAAGATACCTATTCACTCGCGCTTTGAAAACCCCCAAATTGTAGCCACTAGGGAACACCTCCTCAGGCAACTGATTCCACTGTTTCGCAGTACGAATAAGAAAACAGGATTCAAACCTCTTTGTGCGGACTTTTGGTATTTCTACCATGTACCGGTGTCGATTGAGGGTCTGCCTGGTGGAGTTGTGGAAGAACGGAGATGCTCCAATGGCATTGTACAGTTCCGTGGCGCGCTCTCCAAAATGTATCCGGTAGAAGACCGATAAGCTTGCTACCCTGCGTCGGTGTTCAAGGCTTTGTAGCCTCTTACACACAAGCTCGTCGTCGCCAATTAGCCTCTTGGCCCTTCTCTCAATACTCTCTAACGCCTCAAGCTGGTATTTGGCTGAGCCATCCCAAAGATGAGAACAGTACTCCATGCAGGCTCGGACTTGCGCTTGATATAAGTTAAGCAGCTGTCCTGGCGTAAAGTACTCACCATACCTCAGGCCATATTTGAACGAAAGGTTGAGGGTCATGCTGTGCGAGTCACTGGTACTCAGTAAGCTTAATTACTGCGATACAGTATATGGGCCATGCCTCCTGGCAAGATCGGCGAAGCTTGTGCAGAGAGTGCAGAACGCATGTGCTCGTTTCTGTTTCAGAGTACCGCCACGATCACATGTTACACCATTTATTAACACTGCTAATATGATCAAAATGGAAGCAAGAAGAAAACTGCACCTGGCAACCATGCTGTTTGGAATCATCACATCTCGTACACCAAAATATCTCTACGACAAGCTAGTGTGGGCCCAAGATCATTGCAGATATCAAAGGAGGGCATGCACCCCTGTCCTGTCCACTCCTCGGCATCGTTCCATGGCATTTCGTGGCTCCTTCAGGTTTGCTTCTAGTAAAGCTTGGAATGATCTTTTGCCGCCGTTGCGCGCCCTAAAAGTTAAAAATACGTTTAAAGAAAAATTAAAACAGCACCTACTACTTATGCAAAAAAATATTGGTGGGCAGTTGCTCACCCATGGGTTATGCACGACTAGCATGCAGACTGCAGTAGGATCATCCCGTATCTGACGGTGCTCCCTCAATCCTCCATCAGATCCATACTCGGCATTATCTCAAGATGATACTTGGATTTGGTAGTATCATCAATGGGTGCCTAAATCTTTGCGGTAATGACACGCCCCGAAAGTCAGCAAAAATCCTGTTTGCATTAAATGGACATTGAGCGCACTGTTCGCTAAATAGTTGGGAATAATATGTACCCTGTACCCTAATCTATAATAGTTAGGTAACCTAAAATCGCCAATCTGTCAATTCGCCATCGCCACGTTACCTGACACACCCAGATGACACATCATAACTTCTTGTTCTTTTTTTTTTTTTTTTTTTTTTTTTTTTTCTTTTTTTTTTTTTTTCATACAAGTGAATAGGGTAATAGGGCTTTAGTTAGGGTGATGCCTTCCTGCAATGGACAGCTGACTGAACGAGGATGAGGATTATGGAATCTACACTAATATTATAAAGAGGAAATATTTGTATTTTTGTATGTTTGTAATGTATAAACTCAAAAACTACTGGACCGGTTGCAATAATTTTTACACCATTGGAAAGCTGCATTATTCAGAAGTAACATAGGCTATATTTTATCCCGATACGGGAAGTAGTTCCCTCGGGACGCGGGTGAAACCGCGTGAAACAGCTAGTGAATTATATGACAATGTCAATAAAGTCATTAAAGTTAATGATGGTGCCACTTACGTCGTAGGGCTAGGGCACCCATTGGTTATGGAACTTGATTGTTGTTTCAGTATCTTCTCCTTAGTCTGTGATTGTTTGTTGGACTTCTCGCTCACAACTGATTGCGCGCGAAAATTAGAAATGTAAGGGAGAGGAAAATAGAAATAATAATTATTCGTTTTGTCTGTCTAGTTTGTTATTATTTATCTTAATTTTAGTTAGTTGCACATCATTTGTCCTATTTTTTTTTATACATGTATATATATGTATATCAGCGGTTTTTCTTCCACTCTTTTATCTTTCTTTCTCTTTACTGTTTTGCTTCATCATATTGTTCTGTATTTATTGTTTAAGCTACCCCAGTGATGCGTGTCTGTCCTGGGCATTGCGTAATAATTATTTTCCCTCTTATTTATTTATTTTTTTTCTTCGTACGCTCAAGGTTCGAGACAGACTCGCAACACACGGGTTACCCGCTGAAAACCAGCGTCGTGGCGTAGCAAACCTATTGTTACGACACGGCATTATGCTGAGCGGGCGCCTCTTTCGGCACACGATACTGTGTTTTATCCTGCATCTCTATTATATTATGTTATATTTAAATTGTTTTATTATTGTCTGTGTATGTACGTGTGTCGAAATAAATGTAAATGTTATATTCAATAATAACAAATTTATTTTTCACCACTCACTGTTCATCACATTACACTTTTCAATGTCACAGCGTAAATTCTTAGTTATTACAATATTGTAATCATTCTTCACATTCATTTGCAGCAAAACAATATTGGTGTGAAGTAAACGCATGGGCACCGCGTGCTTCGTCCATTTATTTAAAGGGACTTAAAATGCACTTGTATAAAACACACTACTACATTCGTGAGTATAGACGCGAAGTGTTGTGTTGTTTATGTATTTTAATTAATAATTATTACGGCCATGATAGGCACATAATATTGTATAAAACGTTAAATTCTCATAGCAACTCTATCACCCGGCCCTTTCTTGTGCAGAGATAAAACGGTAATTTTTCTAAGTCTTTGAGTGCCATCATACTAATAATGAAATGGAAACGGATGCAGTGCACCTCAGGGTTATCATGCGTGAAAAATAGTTGATGTTCGGTAGGATTAGAACAGTATAATATCCCTTTCTTCTGAGGTGTATTTATGAGAGATGAACTACCACATACACCTTACCAAATATAACATGGTGTCGTCAATCTCAACAGTTCTAAAAACTCAGGAACTCATTGGGTAGCCTATGGAAAATTAAATCATTACATCGAATATTTTGATAGTCAGACAGTCATAACGCATCACTTGTTTTAATTACACGTCCCGAACCTCCGTCATTGCATGGCGACCCTGCCAGTGCTGCCTATGGCGGCGCTGCGCACGGGCACATGTCGAGATTTTTTTTTGTTTTTGTGGAAAATATAATTTTAATTTAAACAAACTTTAATGTAAAACATTGTTGTGGAAAAAGACAATTGTGACAAATAAGTGGTGAATAAAATAAAGACAATACGGGCGTGCGTGCTGTAATACCATCGTGAGTGCTGGGCGCAGGGCGCAGATGGAGCCAGAGGACAAACTGGTTGCAGGCTGCCGGGAGATGTTGGCGTCGGATGTGGTGTGATTGCCGGCAGCCGGGCGATGATGGAGTCTGATGGTTATAGAGGAGACGCAGGGCGCCGGGAGAATGTTGGAGACCATGGACGTCGCATGGTCCCAAGGATTGGAACAGCCGCCGTCGAAGATTTTTATTATACTTTTTATTTTTTACTTTTTTTATATTTAAATTTTTAAATGTTGGCAACCATATATTTTTTCAGTAGATTTCATTTTTAGGTTTCTTGACATAATATTTGTATATTTATAATTATTATCGTTATACAGAATTTTACACTTTTAGAATAATATTGATTGTCACCAACCAACTAATGACTTGGATGTAGCTTGATTTTTTATTATTAAATTTGATTTCATTTTGAAGGGAAAAACGTAGTATTTTTATAAGGTCGATATAATTTTCAAATTATAAATTTCAGTAATTTCAATAGATATGATTTGTGAAAGCGCACATATCGAAACGCTGACATAGCAACACGTGTGGCGTTACCATGCAGCCTTGAAGCGTAGGTACTGTATCAGGTAAGTTACTAATCTCGTAGATGCAGTTATTTGAAATTGAAGAATCATCCTTAATGCAATTTTTTTTTGACGGAGTATTAGTACTTAGATCATTTTTTTTAAGTCAGATTGCGGTTCTAATCTTTTTTTATAATAACATTTTTGAAGGCAATAATTTTAGTCAGATTACGTTATTTAAAAAAAAAATTACACGATAATTTTGGTAATAATTAGTAAAATTTAACAATTTAAAAATTAACATATTTTTTTTGAAATTACATCAGGGTTATATTGTTAGTTAGGCTTGAGATATGTAGCCAAAGGTTTTTAGATTACTTTCTTTTGTTACTGTTTGTCTTTAAAATTACTTGTTTTTCAAAAATATACTTAATATTCTGGCCAAATGTTAAGTATTACGTGATTTTTTTTATTATTTTCATATACATATACTATAGTTAATCATAAATAGTTTCAGTAGATATTAAAGTTCATCGTCATGATTCAGATTCACAAGAGTACAGTTTCATACTTATAAGGATTGGTTAAATTAAACATAGGAATTCATTGGAAGATAAACCAGAAGACACTTTTACAATAACAAGTTGCATCATACATTTAGGTAAAGCGGTAACATGACGCTTGATGAACAATGCCACACGCGTTAGCTGGTTTTGCTGATTGTGCTGATTCTTCGAACTTTCCATATAATTTTAAAGTAGGTCGTCTGATTTGAAGCATTTTTGCATTGAATGATTAGTGAGCCACAGTATAATGAAAGAGAGTGATAGAGGATAGGAAGATTAAGTGATGGATTGAGAGGAATAAGTAAGCTGTTTTAAAATCTTTTTGGAACTTTAGATAAGTATTCAATTAGGAACAGAATGAATGAGTATTGAAAATTGTATGAAAGTTTGCTAGCTGTATTAAAAATCTTTTTGATACATTTGGATTCAATAAGGTACAGCTTGGATGACGTTCAATATGAAGGTTCTGGAATGAATGATATTTTTTTTAATAAAGAAAGATAGGGAATTATTTGGTTATGAAAGCTACGCATGCATTTGGATTGATCACCCAAAAGCTTTTGTTCAACCAAATTTTTCAAATTTGGGTATGTAGTTTTACTTTTAGAAGGATTTGAAAGAGATGGTATATATTTATTTGCTCGAGTATGCGGTACAAAATATTATGGTACATGGAGGGGCGGATCCTTCCATCGATCATGGTGAGAAACGAGATTTCCTCTGTGAGATGAGTTGGAGTCCAAAGTAGGCTTAAAATACGACCCCCTAATGGCACTATATAACTGACCATTTTATAAGTATGAAGTGGAATGTTTAATAAAATGTACAATAATGCCAGGCCCAGGCAAATGAAGCAAATAGGCTAAGTACCTATGTTGCAAAGTGTACCGATACTGTACGAATAATGAAGAATAAATAACGAGCAAGAGTGGGATTAAAGAGTTGTCAAAATGAGGATTTTAAACCAATGTAAGATAAAGCATATGAATATAGTTGATATTTATCGGAAAGCAATGAAGAATGTTTTTTGTCGTAAAAGGAAAAATTGAATAATTAAATTGTTGATGAAGAATTTTTGAGTGGACAATGAATAAAGACAAATTAAATTATTATTGATAGAATGATGTGATAATTATTTATATTTTATATGTGGAATAAACTACTTATGAAACGTATTAAAGGTAACTTGTAATAAAAACCAATTGTTGTTTTTTGAATAAATATAATAAATAAAGATTATTATTTTACCTCAATTTTATTTTCATGTTTATATTGTTGTGAAATTGGTGTCAAATTGTAAATTTACAGAATAAGAACAATTCAAGGAATGATCATTATAGGAAATGTTGTATGTTACTTGCCTAAAAATGCTGTTGCTTTATTTTTATCTCTAAATTTTACATACATTATAATATTTACTGGGTTTGCCAACAATAGTGTTAAGGTAGTATATAATTATGTTAAAATTAGTACATTAGAATGTTTTTTTAATTGGAAATTTTATATTTTTGTATGTTTATAAAAATAATTTAGTAAATAAGCTAATTATTTTTCAAAAAAAACGGGGGAGGTGTAGTATGTGACGCACCTCGCCCCTAAGTTAGGCTAGTATATAGGTTAATTAGTAGGTAATAAACAGACAGTCATAACGCATCACTTGTTTTAATAACACGTCCCGAACCTCCGTCATTGCAACGGTAACTTAAAACCACCAAAAGAATTACGAAAATATTTAGGATCAAACATGCGATATAACTATGATAATTAACAAAGAAATGATTTATACAACTGCGGGCATTTATGTTTAAAGTTTTTAAAGTCATTTTAGAAAAAAAATGAAGGAAATTTTAAGAATCTAAGCGTAGATGGAATATATAGGCAATAACACGAGTGCATAAGCACATTCCTTGACTGTCTATCCCAGAAGCTAGATGAGATTCATTTCATTTATAAATGAATCTCATCTAGCTTCTGGGATACTTACAACTTTTTTGATCTTAGAAAAAAATATCAGGATCATTTATAATAAAAACCCAACTACAAAAGACAAACGTGATATTTCACATTGCACGTTGAAAGAAGTCAGACGTCGCAGTGTTGGCAAAACCAAAAAAAAATACTTAAGAAAATAAAAGATTCTTAAAATATCTTGGATATAAATGACAAAATGTTGCAAATCACAGATTTACCACATTGCGATAATTCGATTAAGAGCCATGAAATTCATAGTTATAATCCATATAGTAACAGCTTTAAAGACAATGACGAAATAAGAATACCTATTCACCAACAAGATACATATTTACTACCTTCTGGCACCTCTATCTATCTATATAGAAGGCTACGCACACGTGATTGGTAAAGACCCGGGAGTGAAAAAAGAAATTAATTTTATCAATAACCCTCTCTTATTTCTGTTTCAAGATATTCGATATGAATTGAATTGTGTTGAAATAGATCGTATAAAGAACGCTGGAATTACTACAACGTTGATCGTTATATCTTTTGTCTCTATGAATAAAGGTGAAAATAAAGCCGCAGATGTATGGGGATGGAAATTAAACGGTACAAAAGTGAAAGAGAGTCATATTAGTGCTGTTATACCTTTAAATAAAATATAGGGATTTGCTGAAGATTATAACAAAATAATTATCAATTGTAGGCATGAACTTATATTACGTAGAAGCAACTCGGTTTCAAACTATGTTATTTTAGATAACGGTGATATAATACAAATAGAAATCCAAAAACTTCAATGGCGTGTCCCTCTGTAACCCGGCATTTTGTAAAATCTCGGACATTTGTTTACGTTATTATTTTGGTGATAATTTGTCAAATAACGTCATCTGTTGGATATCGATAGATTCGTTTCGCCAATTAAAAAATCAATCAATTAGGTATTTCTTCTAGTAAGCGCTAGAGGGCGCTGAGGAATATACTTTAGTTAAATATTAATACATAAAGGAGACCCCTTTTTAATTATGTTTTTATTATTTAATATTGTATAATAACATAGGATTCGGTTCACATTTCCTTATTTTGAAAATAAAATAAGTTACGACATTGTGAATCATCTGATCGCAAATTAAGTGACAATAGCAGCCACATTGGTTCGCCGTCTCTTTTCTTCCTCCCAGGATACCGCTCCTGTTTTTGTCTCGTTTTCACAGGAAGTTTTGACAGTTGCCATTTTGAAAGATTCTTGTGCTTTTGGTTACGCGCGTGCTGGACGCTCGCAGCGTTTAAAATGTGTTTCGAGTAGAAACTGGTGTTGACGATGGGAGCCACCTGCCTCATGATGATGAGGAGGATTTTGTCAATTAATTAGAAGAAGCCGCCGCACACACCATCATGTTAGTACCCTAAGGGAGAGGAGGGGATTAAACCCATACATGAAATGGATTTAATCAAGGGAACAAGAACAAAAAAAACAAACAAAACAAACTAAATTCTTATCTTTTCTGTGTTATTCATATTGTTTCATTGTGGCCGAGGGATAATGTCCACCGTTTGATCGTTCTCCGGGAAAGGATGTGACCGCATGGTTTGCAGGCCATAACTTTGATGCCTCACCACTGCCAGGGAAAACCTAGCAGACAGTCCTGGAGGTATAGTGCCTAACTAGGGATCCTCAGGTTAGAACGTTAATATATATTTTCTTAATAATCTTTGATGCCAGGGATACCTCGCTGCTCTGTATGACAGCCGCTAAGCCGGATTAGCATTAAAAAATGAGTAACTAATTAGTCTTTATTTGTGGTTTTGTTGGGAATGCGTTAAGGTCTGACGAACGTAACTGCGACCCTGAATTTATAAGTTTTAATGAGTCTCATGTGTCTACCACATGTTTACTAGAGGTTTATAAAACCTAAATTAGCTCAAAAGTACTTATATTGAAGTATATGTAATTATAAAGATATTAATAAATAAAATAAATAGCATGTAAATTTATATATCTAGTTTCCTTTATTATAGGTACTTTCTGTACATCCATCTGGCAGAAAGTATGTATAACAAACCCTTATCTGTAGTTAATAACAGCTTCCTAAATTTTCTGTACGCTAACTTAGGCTTTTGGTTGAGACCTAGGTATTCAGCCTTACTGTGACACCCTGGTATTATTACAATTCTTTCTGTAAGAAGAACTACTCCTTACAGTGGCGCCCAAATACTGGAATATTTCATAGTATTTATCATGAAATATTGACCAAACGCAATCCCAATTAAACTAATTATGTATCCCAGGTGAAACTTTGTATTTTGTGTACTGACTTATGTGTATAACCCTATTTTAGTGTGTGCAGTGTGCTATATCATATGTTTTATTAAATCAGTTTTATAGGTACATAATATTAATTTATTGTTGAACTTCCAACATTGTTTTATAATGCTTACTTTAAAATATTAATATTTTGTCGTTTTTTAATACACCTTTTGTGTGAGAAATAGTATTGATGGTAAAGTATCACTGAGTTACCTATGAAATATTGTAAGCATAGTTGTATGTTATGTTTAATTAATTAAATAATCTGTTTAAGATTATTTCTTGTTTGGAGTTCAACAATCTGTTTTCCTTTAATTCAGGAAACAATATAAAGACAGGCAAGTTGCCTTGTTGTTTTGATTGGTTATATTCACAGTTATGTAACTGTGTTGATATGCTACAAGCATCAATGGCTACAAGTTAGCAAGTATGTAAACATTATAAGTCTTAGAATAGCACACGTCGGTGTTCGTATTCTTTAAAGCAAATGTTAATTATTTACTATTTACGTATGTACAACTTTGGTTGTTACATAGAATTATAGTTATTATTCTATGGGTTGTTAATAATAAACTTGACACATTCTTCTGTTATTGAACTGAAATAACTCAAGCATACACTTGTACTGTACATCCAAACTTCCCAACTATAGAAGTCATAATTATACACATTCACTAAGCATTCGATCACTCGTAATTACATATATATATATATATATATATATATATATATATATATATATATATATATATATATATATATATATATATATATTTATAATGGCTAGTAGTGTTGTACGTCAGAGACGCAGTCAACTCTGCCAATGTCAAGTGAGTAGAGACACATTCAGTATGTTACATATTGAATTGACCGGTGATTTGAGTAGATTTCTTAATTAATTGAGTTTTCTTTTTAGGGAAATCACCACCTATAACAAAACGTACACATAGACAAAGACAACACAGTATTAAATGGGAGATTCATTTTAATTTATTTTACAGTCTAATATTATAAAGGTTAATATAATTACATAGATATTTTATATATGAGGAAAAGGATAGGGTCAGAAGATAAGGGAAGTTGATAGGACGGGGAATTTTGGGGGGTAGAACGTCATACAACGAGATAGGATACTTCCGGCAGTTAAAGAAAATGTGTTCAGGTGTACCCTCGTCTAGACCACATTCGCAAAGTGAGCTGTCCTTCACAGGAATCTTGTTTAAAAATACTGGGGTACAAGCGTGGCCAATACGCGTGGCCAAGACGACAGATTGTAGACACAATAGATTTTTCAGACGAAGTTTTTCGTTTGAAAAACCATGGTTTACGTGGAATTGTTGGTTGTATAGCTGCATAGTGACGACCCTTTATACTTGAAGATTCGTTGAATTTAAGTTGCCAGCTGTTCAGAAGTGACTTTGTTGCCAGGGGTATGATATCCTGAGCATAGATTAGGTTTCGAGGAGTACCGAGCTGTATGGCTTCTTTAGCCCAAGTGTCAACCTGTTCGTTGCCGCGGATACCGCTATGACCTGGGATCCATACTAGTGCTACATCAATGTTTTGAGAATGACAAAGAAATAGTGTCTTTTTAATTTCAAGGATGATGGGTGAGATGCATTTGGATTTAAAAAAATTACTTAACAGTGAAACTAAGCAACTTTTAGAGTCGGAAAAGATAACTGATCTGTTAAGTTTGTGTGAAAAAATAAAAGAGATGGCTTCTAAAGTGGCAATAGATTCTCCGGTAAAGACTGATGTTTCCTTAGGGGATTTGAAATTTAGTAATACATTGAATTTTGGTATCCATACCGCACTTCCGACATTGCTCTCATCACCATCTTTGGAGGCGTCTGTGAAGATTGGTATCCACTGATCTCAGTCTCTATTTAAATAGGCATTAAATTTGTGATCCGCCATGGGGTCATTTTTGGGGATGTCAAAATCTAGTATAATTTGGGGTTCGAAAATCAATGCATCATAATTAATTTTGAATAATGGGTTTTTATCAAATTGTAACGTTGGGTATGATAAGGAAGGAAGTTTTCTAAAGCTATTGATAGTTAATGGAGGATTTTAACGGGCCCAGTATTTGTTAGAAGGTTGAGAAATCAGATCGGATAAGTTTTGAAGACGAGAAAGAAGTGGATGACTAGAAGATTGACTTGTTTTAAATATGAACCTATCCGATAGGTATTGACGTCTACGATTTAGAGGAGGGTCAACAGCCTCCACTTGTAGGGCATTTTTCGGAGAGGATCTCATTGCTCCCAGGATGATTCTAAGGGCTTTCATTTGAATAATCTCTAACTTGTTTATTGCCTCTTTGTTGCAGGGTTCGAGGAGGAATGCTGCATAATCGAAGTGGCTACGAATGATGGCGTTGTAAAGAAGTTTTTGGCTGTATGGGTGGGAGCCCCACCAGACTCCTGAGAGGGATCTAAGGATATTGATACCCTGTTCACATTTCTGAGCCACAATGTTGAAGTGAGGAGTGCCAGTCATTCTGGAGTCGAGAGTGACCCCAAGGAATTTAACCTGGTCATTGATGGGGAAAGGTTGGCCATCGCAATTGATATTGATGTTTGGGACCGATTTCTTCCTTGAAAATACTACAACGTTACTTTTTGAGACTGATAAGTTTAAATTGTGTTCTTCCAGCCAAGCATTTAAATAGTGAAGAGCCGAATTCAATTTGTCACTAATATTTTTAATGGATTTGTCAGAAATATACAGATAAAGGTCATCAGCATATTGGAGGACATTACAAAAGCATGAAACGCATTGCTCAAGATCGTAGGTATAAATGCTGTACAAAATAGGACTCAAGACTGAACCTTGGGGGAGTCCTTGCCAGATTTTCCTAGGGGCGAGAGTGTGATCAAAAGACCTAATTTTGATCGACCTACCCATCAATAAATTCATTGCGCAATGAACTAACCTCACCGGAAGACTCATGCAAAGCATCTTCTGTCTGAGCACCGGAAGTTGAACATTATCGTAGGCCGAAGCTATGTCTAAAAACACGCCAACTAGGTAATCTTGTTTGGTAAAAGCTATCCTAATGTCCGTTGTAAGGATACTTAAGCTATCCGTGGTGCCTTTTGCTTTACGGAATCCGAACTGGCTATTCGCTAGAATATCCCTACTTTCAACGATCCATTCAAGACGGTTCTTTATCATATGTTCCAGGACTTTGGCAAGGGTAGAGGATAAGGCTATGGGGCGATAGGAGGAGGCATTGGATGGATCTTTACCTGGTTTCAACAGGGGAATGACAATTTGGGACTTCCAGGACTCTGGAATATTTCCAGTTAAAAAAATAGTATTTAAAAGGTCCAAATAATATCGTTCCCCTGTAGAGCCCAGGTGGGATAGGAAGGAATAGGGAATACCATCTTCTCCGGGAGACGAGTCTCTTAAGCCTCGTAAAGCACATTATAACTCAGATAGTGAAAATGGTTGGTCAAATCTGTCATTACTTTGAAGGAAAGGGTATGGCGATGGGATACAATTTTCAGGTGGGACAAAAGGGGGGGATAGTTTATCTGCAAATAGGTACAGCCAAGTGGAAGGGTCGTTGGAAGATGGGGAGACACCTACTAGGGAACCACGGAATCTTTTGATGTTCTTCCATACAATGGAAGAAGGGGATCTAAGGGAAAGGGATTCACAGAAATTTAACCAACCATTTTTCTTCTTTTTAGACAAAATTCGTCTTGTGCGGGCAGCAAATTTTTTGTATTGGATATAGTTGTCCATGCTCATACACCGGTTATATTCTTTTTCGGCCTCTTTCCTGTGAGTGACCGCTTCCAAGCACTCAGAGTCCCACCAAGGCGGTGGTGCTAGCTTTTTGCGGTTGGGTTTCTTAAGAGGGATGCTAGCGTCAGCAGCCGATGAAATTGTCTCCATGAGCATGGACAACTTATCTTCAGTACTTGTGGTGAGAGTATTAGTTTGGTTTGTTAGACGGTGTTCTATTATATCACTGAATCTAGGCCAATCTGCCAGTTTTGTTTTGTGTTTAAGGAGAGGGGGTGGAGAGACAGCGGGAACAACGGATTGGGGTTTGGAAATGATTAAAGGAAAATGATCGCTGCCAAAGGATTCAGGTAATACTCTCCAGGAATTTAAGGAAGCCAGTGGGGCGGAACAAATGGAAAGGTCAACTACTGAGCGTGGATCCTGAGTTGGAGTGTACTATAGCCGTATTAGACTTGCACCGTCACTTAATGTTACGCGCTGCTACATGACGTATGTCGCTGATGACCTACTAATTAGTTAAGTTAAATATAATTGATTACGTTAGAATCGCTCTCTTGTATTGTAACCTCAGACAATACAACATGATATTGCTAACTGCTGGTTTTACTTAACACATCCCCAACACCTATCAACCTCAAGATACTTCATGGCGAACCTGCCTCCAACGGATTTGGACTTTTGAAGAAAGGAAAATAACTATTTTAATCAAGAAGAATGAATATTATTGTATGGAAAAAAAAAAAAACAAGAAGAAAACACTATTATAGAAGATTCCCGAAACCTTATAGAAGAATGTGGATACACGTGAAGAAAGAAGCGTACGGGTCAAGGATGGTGTCCAGGGTATAGCCCGGCCCAGTTGGAGGGAGTCCAGGGATATCCCGGCCCACTCGTCGAGCAGCCTGCAGCGTGCGCCGCGTCGTGCCCGCGCCCTACTTCCAGCTGCCTACGTGCCCCGTGCTGCCAACATGTCATCACTTCCGGCCTGCCACATCACTGCGAGACCCTTGCGTTATTCACGGTATTTTAGTTAACTTATTTTTTTATTTTTTTTGTTGTTTAAGAAACATAAGTTGTGAATGTAATGGGTAAATGATTTTGATTATTGACAAAGGTTATAATAGTTCGATAAAGTAGATATTTATATAGTTTTTTTTAATATTATGTCTGAACAATTAACAGAATTATTGCAGAAATTGAATCACTTACGTGAGAGTTTAGTGAAATTAGGACCAGAGAGACGACAGAAGGAAATAGGTAGTAAAAAATTAGAGGAAGCAAAAAATAGTTTCACTAACGTTGAGTATATTGTGTCTGACTTAAATAAACAATTAGCTTTATTAGATCCTTCCGAAGTAGATTTAATTAATTAATTACTTGGGGAAATTAAGATAGTTTACAGTAAAATTAAGCAATTAGGGATAAGTGAGCAGTGCACTAGTAATATTATTTCGGAAGATAAGTCTTTTGAGTCAAAAAAAATGGCAAAATCAAATTTTGATATTAAAACGGCAATCGCCTTGTTACCCAACATGACGGGACATGAAGATGTCACCAAACAATTAATAGATGGAATCAATATGTATAGTACGATAATTAATGTAGAATCTCAGCCGTTACTCATAGATTTTGTTCTTAAAACTAGGCTATCATCTAGCGCTAAGCTGCGTATGAAATCCGCTTATGAAAGTGTTGGAGATTTAGTGTCGGATATGCGAAAATTTTTACTTCCTAAGAAGTCGGCAGAAGCCCTTCAGAGCAAGCTGTTCCGTACTAGACAGGGACGAAGGTCTATAGAGTCGTTTGGCTCCGAAATTGAAGATCTTTTTGTTAACTTAACTATCGCACAAGCAGATAACGATGATAGCAAGTTTGAGTTTCTAAGAGCGATGAACGAGAAGACCGCGATTAAGCGATTCGCTGATGGATTGTCTGATATGAGGCTTAGCACTATAATTGCTTCGAGGCAATTTTCATCTTTATCGGAAGCTATAAGAGCAGCCGTCGATGAACAAGTCTTGTCCTCAGAACACGACCAGGTCGCTCACTATTCTCAGGAGCGCCGTCCCTACCGTCCTAACTATTTTCCCAACAATAGAGATAGGCATTCCTCGGTAAGGGGACACTATTTTAATCGCGGCCGCGGAAATACTTTCTCTCAATATCATAGTGCAACAAATAGAAATATTTCGCAATCAGCTGTGAACGTTCACAGAGGTGAACGCACCGCGCAGTATTTTGCACGATCAGCGCGAGGCTCGCAGCCCGCCCGCGCCCCGCGCGCGCCGCCCAGCCCGCGGATTCACCAAGTGCAACACGATGACATTGATGACATTAATGTGGGTCATCGTTCTGATGATTATCCAAATCAGTTTTTCGTGCCTAAATTAAATTATGGTATTTTTAGTTATAATAATACGAGCATAGTTAATTGTAAGATTGGTAATCATTTGATTGATTTATTAGTAGATAGTGGTGCTAGCTTATGCGTTTTGAAATACGAGTGGCTTGAAATGTACCCAGAATTATCGCAAAATATAATCAAAGAGGAAATCACCATAAAAGGAATTAGTGGAAATTTAGTATCAGAGGGTTATATTTATTTAGATTTAGATTTTAATGGATTTCTTTTTAAACAAAAGTTTTATATATTTAGGGATTTAACATGTTACGCTAACGGTATTATAGGTCAGAATTTTTTCCAGCACTATCAAGCTGTGATTAATTATAAGAATAGTTCATTAACATTATGTAATAGTACGTATACTATAGATATACCTATAAATAACAATATCAGTAGTTTTATCCATGTTATTCCTCCACGTTGCGAGATTATCAAGTACATACCTACAAGTCAACGCGCAGACTGTGTCACTTTAGCGCAAGAAATACAAAAGGGTGTATTTGTTGCCGGGTTGATATCCAAACCAACCTATGGTCGAATCCCGATACGTATTTTAAATACAAATAATACTGAGATAAAGGTAGATTTGTCAAGTTTAAAATATCATAGTTTAGATTATTTTGACGAATGTAGTTTCGACAAACAAAAAATAAGCGTCGATAGATTAAAGACCTTATTTAACTTACTTAACTTAAGTTCCTACTTAAATAAAGAGGAACAGTTGAGCATTGAGAAGATTTGTGCTAAGTATGCTGACGTTTTTCACTTGCCAGGCGACAAGCTCAGTACGACAAATTTGTTGCAACATTCGATTAAATTGAAGGAAAATACAAGTCCAGCATACATTAAGCCTTATAGAATTCCACATGCGTTACAAAAAGAGGTACAAAAACAAATTCAGGAGATGCTTGATAACGACATTATAGAGGAGACTACTTCTGAGTGGTCTAGTCCCGTTTTACTAGTGCCTAAGAAATCTGATAAAAACGGTGAGAAAAAATGGAGATTAGTTGTCGATTATAGACAGTTAAATAACAAGATAGTCGACGACAAATTTCCATTGCCTAACATAGTAGAAATTTTAGATTCTTTATCGGGAAGTGTTTACTTTTCAAAGCTTGACCTTTCCCAAAGTTACTATCAACTTTCCTTAGATGAAAATTCAAGAAAATACACCGCTTTTAACCTCAATAAAATGTATCAGATTTCATTAGACAAACAGTCTCGTAAATTCACTGCTTTCACCACAGATAAAATGTACCAAATGAAACGTTGTCCTATGGGACTTAAGACCAGTCCTAGTGTTTTTTCTAGGCTAATGACTATAGCCATGTCAGGCCTCAATTATAAACAATGTTTCATTTACTTGGATGATTGTATTGTTATAGGAAAATCAGTTTTTGATCACAATAAAAACTTAGTAAGCGTTTTAGAACGTTTTAGAACTAGTAATCTGAAGCTTAATCCTTTAAAATGTGAGTTTTTACGAACAGAAATTATGTATTTAGGTCATAAAATAACTTCACAAGGAGTCGAACCCGATCCTGAAAAAGTTATAGCTTTAACTAATTACCCAAGACCGAAAAGCACAGACGATGTAAAAAGATTCGTTGCATTTGCAAATTATTATAGACGTTTTATTCATAAATTTTCAGATATAGCTTATCCATTAAATTATTTGTCAAAAAAGAATGTAGATTTCAATTGGACATCAGAATGCGAAACTGCATTTTTGAAATTAAAAGATGCACTTTTGAGTCCACAGGTTTTAGACTACCCTGATTTTTCAGAAAACAATACCTTTATATTAAACACTGACGCATCAAAGATAGGCTTAGGCGCCGTACTGTCTAACAGCAACGGCAAGGTGGTCGCGTACGCTAGCCGTAACTTGAAACCCGCAGAAACGCGATACCCGGTGATAGAGTTAGAGTTGTTAGCAATAGTGTGGGCTACTAAACATTTTAGACCGTATCTTTATGGCAAAAGGTTTAAAATTATAACAGACCATAAGCCATTAATTTATCTTTTCGGAATGACTGATCCATCGAGTCGACTAACGAAATTTAGATTGTATTTAGAAGAATACGATTTTGACATCGAATATATTCCGGGACCGCAAAATGCTGCTGCAGACGCTTTGAGTCGGCTACCAAGCACCAGCGATGATTTAAAGAGTATGAGAGAACACGTTGTATCAGTCACGACGAGAGCACAGACTCGGAAACGTTTAAATAATTATGAAGACAATACTACAGATTTGACAACTGAGCCTGCCATTAGTAATTCTAGTTCTAATCAGCCGAAAAATGTGGAAATTCTTAAAAAACCACGACAATGTATAGAATTAGTGTTAAATAATAACTCATATAAGAGGGAAAGAGATGAAATAATAAGTATTAAAGGTAACTTTGTATATGTGCCCTCCAAGTTTTGCATATATCTGATGTCCCGATCGTTATCTACCGTAGGCGTGTTAGCGAGGGAATTAGAAGAATTTTGCAAATTGTTTAGGATTGAGGAGGTAGTTATTGTAAAAGATGAAGAAAATAAAATATTTTTGAATAAGCTTTTAGAACGCAAATGCGATTTTCCTCGAGTTTTGGTAACAAAAAATGTTACAAAAATAAACGACTCAGATGAAATTAGAGTCATACTGAATGATTTTCACTTATTACCGACCAGTGGCCATGCTGGCGTGAATAGAATGTTAAATAATATCAAAAAATATTATTTTTGGCCAAATATGAGCCGTGACGTCCAGGATTATGTTAAAAAGTGCAAAGAATGTCAAATTCAGAAACACACTAATAAAAATACACATGAACCAATGGTAATTACAACGACTCCGAACACATCGTTCGAGCGTATAAGTTTAGATTTAGTGGGCCCCTTAGAAGTAGATAATTTAAATTATAGTTATATTTTAACAATACAGTGCAACTTAACTAAGTTCGTAGAAGCGTACCCTTTAGAAAGGAAAGACTCTGAATCGGTGAGTAGGTCATTCGTAAATAACTTTATTTTGCGCTATGGTGTCCCTAAGGAGATCATTACTGATCAGGGAACGGAATTTATGAGTAATGTGTTTACGGAAGTGTGTAGCTATTTAAAAGTTAAAAAATTAAATTCTACTGCTTACCACCACGAGACATTGGGGGCGCTAGAAAATACACATAAACATCTAGGTGCGTATCTTAGAATTATGTGTAGTAATAATAAATCTAATTGGAGTAGTTGGTTAAGTTACTGGTGTTTCTCTTTTAACACTGCAGTTCATACAGAGACACAATATACTCCTCACGAGTTAGTCTTCGGGAAGTTGTGTAATTTACCAACTAATTTGAGCACTTCTGTGGACCCTCTGTATAATTACGATAGTTACCCTAAGGAATTTAAGTTTAGATTACAAAAAGCACAGATAGATGCTAAGAATAGTTTGTTAATAAGTAAGACCGAGAGAAAACTAACATACGATAAGAAAATAAACTCACTAACATATAAACCTGGTGACTTTTTGTTAGTAAAAAATCAAATAGCAAGTAAGTTAGATCCAATTTGGAATGGTCCTTTCTTAGTTTTAGAAGATATCTCTCCAAATGTAAAGATTCTTAAAAATAATAAAGAATATGTCACTCATAAGAATAATACAAAATTGTTTTGTAATTAAGATGTTGTTATTTAAATTAATATTTTATACTTTTGTAAAAAATAATAATAATATAATAATTGTAAGTTTGAATTTTATTTATAAAAAATTTATGCAAAAACAAAAAAAAAAAAAAAAAAAATTTTCTTATTTGTATTTTATTTTGTGTAATTAGGTTCTCAACGATGTACGTCATAATTGTTTTTCCTATTTCTTTCTTTTTCTCCGGGGGTAAAGGATGTCTTTCGGGGGAGGTGTACTATAGCCGTATTAGACTTGCACCGTCACTTAATGTTACGCGCTGCTACATGACGTATGTCGCTGATGACCTACTAATTAGTTAAGTTAAATATAATTGATTACGTTAGAATCGCTCTCTTGTATTGTAACCTCAGATAATACAACATGATATTGCTAACTGCTGGTTTTACTTAACACATCCCCAACACCTATCAACCTCAAGATACTTCAGGAGTAACTTGTCTAGTTGGGGAACCGTCGTTTAACACACACATATTGAGATCCTCAAAGATATCTAAAAGTTGAGTGGCAAACGAGTCACAGGAGTGTGATCCCCATGCCATATGATGAGCGTTAAAATCCCCAAAAATAAATATAGGAGGGGGGGACAGAGGAAAATATTGAATGGAGTTCGGGGATAAGGGATAGAGTAGGATGGGGGATATAAAGTGAAATAAAGGTTATATTCGTGATTCTCGCAGCCACCATATTAAATGATGGACTGTGAGATGGGATTTGAAGTTGAGTGTACGGGTACACTCTTTTTATTAATAAACAACATCCTCCGTAACCATCATCTCTGTCATCTCTGAGACAAGCGTAACCCGAAACCCTAAAATGGAAATTGGGCACCAACCATGTCTCAGAGATGGCAGCAACTGCCACGGAGAATTTGTTGAAAAGATATTATATATCAAAAAAAGTGATATTATATATCACTTTTTTTGCGACGGATACTCTTACAGTTCCATTGTAGGAACTGGCAAGAGTCCGCCGTCGGATTCACCGAGTGTGTGTGTGTCTGCATGCCTTACCTCTAGTGGCATGTTTTTAAAAAGAGTTTGAAGTTGAGAGGCAACGTTGGACGGTAGAGCATCGTTGAACTTTGATAAAATGATAGTCAACAACGCTACCGTTGGCTCTATCAATCTATCTTCTGCAATCGAAGAAGGATCTATCAGGGCACATCCATTAGGCATTGTTGAAGAGGGACTAGATACTATAGCATGATGCGCCTGCCTATCATAGCCTTTGGAGAGGGGGGCTCTGGGACGGGGGATTGATGTCACAGTTTTCTTGTAGGTTTGGGTCATTGTAGGGATACTGAGTGGGAAGTTAGACATAGAGGAGTGATGGCGTTGGGGGGAAGAAGGAGTCTCCTTAGCTACCTCATTATACGGTCGTCTGGATGATGGAACTCGGGCAGATGCCTCAATGTAGGATATGCTCTCTTGAGACATTATAATTTTGATACCTCTTTGCCTTGTCTGTTCCGGACAGCCCTTGTTGATAGCAAAGTGATTTCCTGAACAGAGAAGACAAGTGGAGGCGACCTCTAATATTTCGCATGAGTCTCCAGGGTGGCTTTGTGCACAGCGGTAGCACCTGGGTTGGGAGCGGCATTGGGTCTTAACATGACCGAACCTACAACAGTTGAAGCACTGAATTGTTGGTAATTGGTAAGGTTCAACCATTAAAGAGGTGTGAAAGGCATAGACCTTATGTGGAAGCTTCCGACCTGCAAAGATGAGGACTACTGTTTGGGTGGGTAACCATATTGTGTTTCCATTAGATGTGGTTTTCCTGTTTAGTCTTCTGGCCTTTAAAACTATGCCGCAGTTATCTGGGAGTTCCAGTGACTCAACTAGGTGGTCCATGGACCATTCAACGGGAATCGTATGTATTAGGCCCATACGGGTGACATTGTAGGTAGGGATAAACGATTTGTAATTGTTCTCCTTTAGGTATTGAGCATTTGCAAAATCATTCGCATGGGAGGCAGATTTAAATTGGACAGAGATCCTATTCCGTCATACATTCTTGATACCATCTTGAGCAATGCCGTTGACTCTTTGTTTGTGCAAAAATTGACCGAATTTGAGAGGTCTGATAGTGGTACCCGCTGCAGGATCAGGTTCGATTCTTGCTACATGGACAATAAAGGGTCCAGAGTCTTCATTCCTATATGTATATGATTCGGAAATACTGGGATGGGTGTACACAGTCTGCTGTGAAGCAGATGTTTCCTCATCACGGTTATTGCGGTGACGTTTATCTAAGACATTTTTGTCCATTAAATTATCTGCCGGACGTTTCTGTTTTCTGCTGGCAGAAACCCCAGAGGGACTAGGTTCAGAGATGTCGGTCGGAGAACCAAAATGTAATCCATTTTCGTTTGAAAATACCAACGGAGATAGACCAAAATCCGGTGGATCTGGGGGTTTCGGGGGGATGCTCATGGTGTCTTGTTGTACGACACCCAAGGGGGGAGGAGGTTATGTATTTATAAAGTAAATAAATAACTGGAAACACAAAGTTTTTAACTATCTATAAACCTTAAACACCTTCACCAACATACACAAACACATAAACTCAATTAAATAGAGGAAACTATATTATTAAAAACCAAAACAAACGAGATCACGTGTGTCGCTAAACAACAAACTAATGACAGTCGTAATTATATATATATATATATTTTTTTTTAAATTAATTGATGGCTGCTACTATGTCTTGCGACACTTTTATAATTTTGCCAATGTCGAGTGATGTGAGTGATTAAAGAGACACGCGTTTTTTGGAAGATTGACCGGTGTGGTGAGTGGATTTTATTTTAATGAGTTTGACATCACCTAAAACAAAACAAACATACACATGGACAATACAGACAAAGAAGACACATGTAAACGTATGGACAAAAAATAAATTAATTAAAAATTGTATATTAAGTGAGAGGGAGATTCATTCAAAGTCTAATATTATATTTGTTAATATATATACATAAATATTTTATAACAGAGGAAAAGGATAAAGATAGAAGAAAAGGAATGTTAATAGGGCGGGGGATTTTTGGGGGTAGAATTTCATACAGCGAGACTTGGTATTTTTGACAGTTAAAGAAAATATGCTCTGTCGTACCTTCCTCTAAACCGCATTCACAGATCGACGAGTCTTTAATGTGGATTTTGTTGAGGAAAACCGGAGTGCAGGCGTGGCCAATGCGCAGGCGACAAATGGTGGAGACAATAAATTTGTCCAGGTCTTTCCGTTTGGAAAACCATGGCCTCCGGGGTATCAGTGGTTGGATACCTGCGTAATGGCGACCCTTGATTTCAGAGAGCTCGTTGAATCTATTTTGGTAATTATATTAATGTAAGTATTATTGCAATGTTTTGTTTACGGAGGTATGTTGTCATTTTTTAGAAATGTCAAAATACTAACCTCTAAATTTTGCGTCCGTTCGAAAACGCAAAGGAATAAACTTTTACACAGCCAAGTCTGTAATATTGTAAAATAAAGTTTAAAAATAATTAAAACATTTGAAAACATCGTAATAAATATACAGGATGGTCGAAACCTAGTAAAATTTAATAAACTATGATTTTTTAAAATTAAAATATTTAAGTGCGTATACAGGGTGTTCGAAAGGATGTTTTTTTTTCGGAACTGATTGAATAGCAAATTAATATTGTAACTGTTAGATGCGTTTAGAAAATAACATTAAGATTGTAAATAACTATGGTGCTCCCATTTCTTTAAATAAAATAAATGCAGTGTTGTGCTATAATGTAATGATAATGTTGCGTATCGTTTGTTAAACGCTTTCCCACGTAAACTATGATTTTTTTCTCGAAGTTAAATTAAGTAACCTTAAGTAACATTAATGGATTTTGATGTATTAGGAATGTACGGTACGGTACGGTAGGTATATCGTTTAAGTAATAGGAATGTTTAGCCATGCTTGTGGGTTTAGGTGAATATGTTTGTGTCTACAGTTATTATTCGGTACGCAGGGGATATTCAGGCGTGATTTTTTCGTTTAGTCAACACCAAGAGATATTTACCCACATTTTTTTTTCGAAATGAGTAAGTATTGTTTTCATAGTTTTGAGACGTAATAAAATGGGTAGTATGGTATGACTAGTGATGAAGGATTTTTGTCTTTTGAATACGTAGATTTGCCTTTAGATAAGCTATTAGCTCAGGTGTGTGCAATTTGTAATACGGTTTTTTAGCTTATTCGTGTTATATCTGAAACCGTAACTACCGAAAGATGGTTCAATTATCGGGATTGGAATTTCATGGTTGGTTGGAGAACTAAGTTCAATTATGCCACTAATAAAGTCTAGGGTGTAGGTATTAAACAGTTGTCATGAATGCTACCTTACGTTGTATTTGTTTCGGGTAGCCAATATATTTTGTCAATGACCCATGTTGTGGTCTTCGTTTTTTTGGCAAGGCGAGAACCTGTTGTCAGTTAGTTCTGGGTTCTCGGCCGTAGGGCACTTTTTAAATGTGTTGTTGGACTACAGTTTCCAACAACGACGCCAAGGCTACCCTTCTCGTTAAGCGAATGGTTTAGGTTAAGTGTAGGTTATTTAATTTCGTCTGTTCTTAGGAACTTATTACGCTTTGTATTTACTACTACCAGTGATGGTTTAGTATGTTTTTGTTAGAACATGAAATATGTTTCTACATTGTTGGTATACTCGCACATAGTGTTTTCTATAGTGTCGTAGTATTTCTTTCTATGCTTCGTCAGGTCACATCTACCAAGGGTTTGATGCGATGACGCCCAAGTTGTTTGTGGCTAGCATTTTTTTTTGTCGGGGAACGTGGGTTCACGACTTGTTTATAAGGATGATATCATGTGTTTAGTACACTATTCCTTTGTGTAAACTACATATATAAAAATGTTTAAATTGTTTAATGTTATGTTGTTTATGTGATAAAAATGTAGTACTATTTACAATGTTTTTATTATTATGCAACAAATTATTAAATTTTAGAAATAATTTATGATTCTATTTGTACTTAATTATTGAGAAAACCTCTAATTATTTTGTATTTCCGTGTCCGTTTACAATATATTTGAATGTAGAAGTCGCTAAACGATCAGTTCAGTTTTCTTATTAGTTTAGAAATTATAATTTCATTTCTGTTTCCGTCTAGAGATACGAATTAATTTATTTCAGAATTATTTTGTATTTCCGTTTCCGTTTAAAAAGATTTAATTTGCGAATTTTATTCTAAACTCTTTATTTCATTTTGTATCCTTTTAAAACAATATTTGTTAATATATTTATACTTCCTTTTCCGTTGAAAACTACGCATTGATTTATTTTTAAAATATTTAATGTTTCCGTTTCCGTTTAAGGATAATTTGTGAATTCTGTTGCTAAGCGACTGTTTAAAATTGTAATTCAATATTCATTTCCGTTTCCGTTTAAAATGATTTAATTTGTGAATTTTATTTTCTAAACGATTTATTTAATTTAGTATCCTTTTAAAAAAATATTAGTTTATTTATTTATACTTCCTTTTTCGTTGCGAACTACGCATTGATTTATTTTTAAAATATTTAATGTTTCCGTTTCCGTTTAAGAATAATTTGTGAATTCTGTTACTAAGCGACTGTTGAAAATTGTGATTCAATATTCATGTTCCGTTTCCGTTTTATAATATTTTTCTAAGCTGTGATTGGTCGGAATTCGAGCAAAAGGGCGCGAAATTACTTCTCCCTACCAACTTCTGCCCTTTAAAAGCTCGGATTAGTTCCGAATTATTCATTCTAAAACCAGGAGTACTACGAGAATAAACCAGTATAAAAACAACGTTCGTCTTTGAATTTATTTTCATAAATTCAGAAGTGGGATATCTACGCCTACGAAAAATGGACTCCAACAAGAAAAGTCGACTCTGCAGCCCTAACTCTGAAGATCGCCGAAGCCGAAGCACTTCACGTCGCCCTGGACGGCGCAGTCGTCGTGGAGCAATGAGCCCTGGTGCTCATGGTCAAAGAACACGCAGCAGAAGCATCATCTTTCGTATTGCTGAGACCGGAGAACGAACAAGTCGAAATCCTCATCGAAACGACCATTGCGGGATGGATTTTCGCAGCCGAAGTCCAGACCGAAGTGGAAGCCGAGAGACAACTAGGCTTAGTCGTGTCTCAATAAGCCCAGAAGACCAGCATGCTGATCGGCGACGCAGTCGAGCCTCTCATCGACTGAAAAACCAACACGCTGATGGTCACTCGCCTCATAGTCTGAGAGATCAGCACGCCTACGGCCGTTGCAGTAACTCCAGTCACCGTCAAGAATACCAACATGATGAGCTCTGCAGTCATCTCTCACAACATCGGGAGGACCAACGCAGTGATGAGCACTCCGTTGCTGGCCGCCGTCGTGCCGTATTACGAGACCATCAACACGTCGATGGGCGCCACTGTTTCACCTCACACCAAGAGAACAAGATTGACGGTGAGCACCGCAGTCAAGCAGTACTTCAAGAGGGTCAACACGTCGATGGGCGTCGCAGTCGCGCCTTATATCAAGAGGACCAGCACACAAATGGCGTTCGAGGTTGCTGCGCATCGCGGCCACGTCGTATCAAGACACGCAGCCGCACTCCACTTCGTCGCAATACGCAGTCCAGCCCTCCCAGGCGGATTTTGCGGACTCCAGGCAAATTGGGTAGCAGAAAAGTGAAAGAAGATTCTAACAGTGAGTTAGTTTTTCAATTTTCTAAAATTCTAGATAGGTTAAGTGATAATAGTAATAATAAAATAAGCTATGTAAACGTCATACCAGAATTTGACCCAAGTGCCAAAAATCAAAATATTAGTACGTGGCTTAGCAAGGTCAATGAGATATCTCAAATATATAATTGGAATGATAGGCAAATCGTAATTAACGCCATCCCAAAACTAAAAGGGAATGCACAGCGATGGTATGAGGGACTCCATTCTGTAAATTTCACATGGGAACAGTGGCAAGTAAAATTAAAATCGGCTTTTCCATCCGAAGAAAATTATGGGCAAATGTTATTTGATATGCTTAAAAGGAGGGCTAAGTTTGGAGAATCATTAGAGAACTATTTTTATGAGAAAATTGCTTTACTGAATCGATGTGAAATTTTTGGAAAGAGGGCCGTCGAATGCATTATTGAATGATGAGTGTTACAGAAAGGTTTCAAAACCTGAAAGTAAAACTATACTAGAAATATCAAATGGTGATCAGCAGTCAAAAAATAAGTATGTTCAACGGGTATCTGTAAATGGGGTGGAGACAACGGCATTTATAGATTTAGGCAGTGACTGTACATTAATAAGACAATCCGATGCGAAAATCTTACTTGGCCCTTTAGGGGAACAAAGTCTAATAATGACAGGTTTTGGTGGTGCTCAAGTGCGAGCTCTAGGTAATTCGATAGCCGACCTTAACGTCCAAGGAGTACAAGCAAAAGTAATGCTGCATGTAGTACCTGACAATCATCTTAAATACCCAATGTTAATAGGACAGAATTTTACTGAACTTCCCGAAGTAAATATCCTTAAAACATACGATGAGTTAATGATATTGCAGGCTATAGATCAGGAAGAACGTGTAGAACTTTATGTGCTTAAAAACTCTGAGCTAAAACCAGGTCATAACAGTATAAATGTATACTCCAAAAATAATTTAACAGGCCCAATTTTAGTTCATGGATTTTTTTGTTGTAGCCCAAAACGAGAGTATATGTTAGAAGAAGGCATTTATTCTTTAAAAAATGGTAAATGCTCTTTGATTATTAATAACTTAGGCAGCGAAAATATTCCATTTATAAAAAATTGTCTTGCTGGGCGAGCTAAACAGATTAAATCTATTAATATTCCAGAGCCTAATATATGCAATGTTGATTCTGTTAATATTGATTATGTACCGTTTGTTTTATCTGATTTAAATATCGAAAGTAACATAAGTGATAATCATAAATTACAATTATTACAGTTAATTAATAAGTACAGAACTACGTTTGCCATCTCTCTTAAAGAATTAGGATGCACAGACATTGAGAAAATGGACATTACTCTTACTGATAATGATCCTGTCGTGTATAGACCGTATAGATTGTCACATAGCGAGAGAGCAGAAGTTAGGAAAATGATAGATGAGTTATTAGAGTACGGAATAATAAAAGAATCATCATCACCATTTGCTAGTCCAATAATAATTGTAAAAAAAAAGACTGGAGACAAACGCCTTTGCATTGATTACAGAGCCCTTAATCGTAAAACTATAAAACAACATTATCCCTTACCAATTATAGACGATCAGTTAGAAAGGCTATCAGGATACAAATACTTTACTTCTCTTGACCTGGCCTCGGGATATTATCAAGTCGAATTGGAGGAAAAAGCAAAACCAAAAACTGCCTTCGTAACACCCGATGGGCAATATGAATTCAACAGGATGCCATTTGGTTTAACCAATGCACCAGCGGTATTTCAAAGAGTAGTTAACAAAGTATTAGATAAATTACGTTTTAATTCCGTGGTGGTATACATGGATGACATTTTAATACCTTCAGTTTCTCTTGAAGATGGCTTGGAAAAACTTGAGCTCGTTTTTAATAAGATCCATGAAGCTGGGTTAACTTTAAAGATATCAAAATGTAAATTTTTTCAAACCTCAATTGATTTTCTTGGATTCGAAGTCACATCTGAGGGTATTAAGCCAGGCAAACAAAAAACTAGTGCTGTAGAAAGTTTTCCAACCCCTCAAAACGTACATAATGTAAGGCAGTTTCTGGGTTTAGCTAGCTTTTTCAGGCGATTTATAGAGAATTTTGCTATTATTGCGAGGCCTTTGTCTAAACTGCTTAAAAATAACTGCACTTGGGAATGGGGTCCGTGTCAGGAACAGTCATTTCAAGATATAAAATCCAAACTTATTTCTCGTCCAGTTCTGAGTCTTTACGATCCGTTATTAGAAACTGAATTACACACTGATGCGAGTAAGCACGGTGTAGGTGGCATTTTATTGCAAAAACATGATAACACCCTTAAGCCAGTTGCATTTTATAGTAGACAGACCTCACCAGAGGAACAGCACTTGTCTTCATACGAGTTGGAAACCCTGGCAGTTATAAGTTCACTCTGTAAATTTAGACCTTATCTTTTGGGTATTAAGTTCACTATAGTTACAGACTGTAACTCTTTGAGGTCGACATTCTTGAAACGCGACATGATCCCGCGTATTGCTCGCTGGTGGAGTCTTATTCAAGAATTTGATTGTAACGTTGTATACAAACCCGGGTCTGCAATGAATCATGCTGATGCCCTCAGCCGAAACCCTGAAAAAGGTAATTCTAGGGGATTAGAAAGTGTTTGCTCTCCCCAAATTTTACAAATAAGCTCAGATTGGTTAGAAACCGTCCAAATGGACGATGAAGAGATCCAAAGGATTAGGAAAATACTTCTGGACAAAGAGTCTGACAAGGTAGTGCATATCAAACAAAATTATTGTCTGAAGCGTAATCTTGTTTACAAAACAACAGATTTAGGCCCTAGATGGTTGGCACCTAAAAGTGTTAGATGGCAAATTTTACAGGCATGTCATGACCAAATAGGCCACTTTTCTTTTGAGAAAACTCTCGACAAAGTCAAATCTGACTATTGGTTTCCAAAAATGGCAAAATTCGTAAAAAAATACGTACAGGCCTGTTTACAGTGCGCCCATGGGAAAAAGCCTAGTGGTAAAAAGTCTGATTTCTTGCATCCAATACCTAAAGAACCCATTCCATTTCACACACTGCATGCCGACCACCTAGGACCATTTAATGAAAGTAAAAAGAAAAATAAATATATATTGCTCGTGATAGACGCATTTACGAAATTCGTTTACTTAAAAGCCGTCAAAAACACTAAAAGTAGCACGACTGTTCATGTTTTCAAAGATTACTTTGCTCTGTTTGGTGTGCCCAAGAGACTTATAACTGATCGAGGTACTTCTTTTACAAGCTTAAAATTTAAAGAATTTGTTTCCACTATGGGAACACATCATATATTAAACGCCGTAGCTACACCTAGGGCTAATGGCCAAATTGAGCGATATAATCGTACTGTCTTAGATGCTCTAACAGCTAAAAACTATGGTAACGATGAACGTAATTGGGATGAACACTTACCTCAGATTCAGTGGGGTCTCAACAACACGATTAACAAATCGATAGGCAAAACCCCCGCAGAAGTGTTGTTTGGACTAAGGTTAACCGGAGAGTCAGATAGTGCGCTCAAAATTTCCGTATCCGATCAAGACTACGGTCGTGAAAATGACATAGCCTTAAATATAAAGAAAAATAGAGATGACGCACAAAAAGAAATAGCGAACAATCAAGAAAAACAAAAACAGAATTTTGACAAGTCACGTGCGCCAGCTCGAAACTTTAAAATAGGTGAATTAGTACGGGTAGAACGAGAAGTGGCGGAAAAAGGCAAAAGCAAGAAATTAGTTTCTAAGTGCTTAGGGCCATATCGTATATGTAATGTATTTCCGAATGATAGGTATGAGGTGGAAGATACACCTATTACAAAAAAAAAGGGTAAACCTATTTACAAAGGAGTATACCCGGTTGATCGAATCCATCCATGGCTCTCCTTTAAGGATTTTAATTGTGATGAATCCAATGAAGGCAGTAGTAGTGAATCTGACGCTGAGTTATAAATTATCTAATGGATCAAATTAGTGTTATGAGCAGTAAATATGGTAGCGGTATAGTATGGTCGCATTGTAGTATTAAGGCAGCAGTATAGTATGGTAGCATTGTAGTATTATGGCAGCAGTGTAGTATAGTAGCATAGTAGTATTGTGGAAGCAGTGTAATATAGTAGTATTGTAGCCGCAGTGTAGTATAGTAGTATTGTGGCAGCAGTGTAGTATAGTAGCATAGTAGTTTGTGGTAGCAGTGTAGTATAGTAGCATAGTAGTTTGTGGCAGCAGTGTAGTATAGTAGCATAGTAGTATTGTGGAAGCAGTGTAGTATAGTAGTATTGTGGAAGCAGTGTAATATAGTAGTATTGTGGCAGCAGTGTAGTGCAGTAGCATAGTAGTATTGTGGCAGCAGTGTAGTATAGTAGCATAGTAGTTTGTGGAAGCAGTGTAATATAGTAGATTGTGGCAGCAGTGAAGTATAGTACTATAGTAGTGTTGTGTTAAGTTTGATAGATTGTTCTTTATCAATATTAAAACCGTAATGACGAGGACGTCATCTCTTGTCAGGATGGACGAATGTAAACTACATATATAAAAATGTTTAAATTGTTTAATGTTATGTTGTTTATGTGATAAAAATGTAGTACTATTTACAATGTTTTTATTATTATGCAACAAATTATTAAATTTTAGAAATAATTTATGATTCTATTTGTACTTAATTATTGAGAAAACCTCTAATTATTTTGTATTTCCGTGTCCGTTTACAATATATTTGAATGTAGAAGTCGCTAAACGATCAGTTCAGTTTTCTTATTAGTTTAGAAATTATAATTTCATTTCTGTTTCCGTCTAGAGATACGAATTAATTTATTTCAGAATTATTTTGTATTTCCGTTTCCGTTTAAAAAGATTTAATTTGCGAATTTTATTCTAAACTCTTTATTTCATTTTGTATCCTTTTAAAACAATATTTGTTAATATATTTATACTTCCTTTTCCGTTGAAAACTACGCATTGATTTATTTTTAAAATATTTAATGTTTCCGTTTCCGTTTAAGGATAATTTGTGAATTCTGTTGCTAAGCGACTGTTTAAAATTGTAATTCAATATTCATTTCCGTTTCCGTTTAAAATGATTTAATTTGTGAATTTTATTTTCTAAACGATTTATTTAATTTAGTATCCTTTTAAAAAAATATTAGTTTATTTATTTATACTTCCTTTTTCGTTGCGAACTACGCATTGATTTATTTTTAAAATATTTAATGTTTCCGTTTCCGTTTAAGAATAATTTGTGAATTCTGTTACTAAGCGACTGTTGAAAATTGTGATTCAATATTCATGTTCCGTTTCCGTTTTATAATATTTTTCTAAGCTGTGATTGGTCGGAATTCGAGCAAAAGGGCGCGAAATTACTTCTCCCTACCAACTTCTGCCCTTTAAAAGCTCGGATTAGTTCCGAATTATTCATTCTAAAACCAGGAGTACTACGAGAATAAACCAGTATAAAAACAACGTTCGTCTTTGAATTTATTTTCATATTTGGTTGGTTGTTTTTGCGATGACGCCGAGTGATATCGGCCAGCAGCACGGTGTGTTACGCGAGTTCACACATTTTGTTGGTATGGGCCTTGTAGCCATACAACGTTTTTTTAGGTATCGCCTTGTTAGGGATACGCAACCAACCTTGTATTGTTTGTGACCTTGAGTAGATTGTGCACCAAGACTTATTTTTGGGGATTCGAGTAGAACTGGGAATTTACAGGATTCACTCTACGGGGTTATTTTGATTGCAGGTGGCAGGCAGTAATGTTTAAACTGATGCTTACAGGTATGTTAGAGAATGTATGAATGATGATTGTGTGAAATTGTTGGGTTTGCTTAGGCTCGTCGAATAGTAGGAGTTCAGGTTATTTAATATTGTGTTGGCGTAGTCCGTCCTAGTAGCGTGTTGCGGCAGCGTCGTCAATAATCACAAGTCACACAAGTTCTTTTGTTGCGCGTCATATTCGTGACAAAATGCGCCTTATGCGTGGTATTGACCCATTGCATTGTTTAGTTACGCGTCACTTTGTGACAAAATACGTGTTTCTGTGGTACCACATTAAATAAAACTAATAGTTAGGTAAACGCTATAGCGTTACCAACGAGTTAAGTATGATATAGGTAGTGCACTATTAAGTATTTTATTTGTTTTGTGAAGAGTTAGGTAGGACGTCCATACTCATAGGTATAGCAATTATAATATAGGTAGTCTAGGGAGTGTAATACAACATTGTTTTATAAGGTAAGTTGTTAAAAAAGGAAAGCAAGATTGTGGTAAAAGTATTTACCTAATTATTAAGTTGTTTGTTAATAAATACGAAGTGTCTTGACATGACCACATGGACAATTTTTTTTCACACATGTTATGTTTAGTCACGTTAGGTATTTTGAAAGGATATTACTGGGACATGTTCCGGACATGAACCTGGTTGTCAGAAGATGAATGAAACCAAGAGTTATAATAACTCAACAATATGAAAGGAACGATGCATGCATGGGAATTTGCCCATGAGGATATTGCTTTCAGGGGGAGATGTAGTTTGATATTGATAGGTGAATTTTGTTAGTTGTATTTAGGTACTGATGGATTTGTACTAGAGATTTTACTGCAATGCTGCTTACAATTTAGTGTTGTTTATTTCTTGTAGTGATGTGTCACGTCGAGGTCGACGTTTTGTTTCAAGAGGGGGGGTATTGTAACCAGGCATTTTGTAAATCTCGGACATTTGTTTACGTTATTATTTTGGTGATAATTTGTCAAATAACGTCATCTGTTGGATATCGATAGATTCGTTTCGCTAATTAAAAAATCAATCAATTAGGTATTTCTTCTAGTAAGCGCTAGAGGGCGCTGAGGAATATACTTTAGTTAAATATTAATACATAAAGGAGACCCCTTTTTAATTATGTTTTTATTATTTAATATTGTATAATAACATAGGATTCAGTTCACATTTCCTTATTTTGAAAATAAAATAAGTTACGACATTGTGAATCATCTGATCGCAAATTAAGTGGCAATAGCAGCCACATTAGTTCGCCGTCTCTTTTCTTCGTCCCAGGATACCGCTCCTGTTTTTGTCTCGTTTTCACAGGAAGTTTTGACAGTTGCCATTTTGAAAGATTCTTGTGCTTTTGGTTACGCGCGTGCTGGACGCACGCAGCGTTTAAAATGTGTTTCGAGTAGAAACTGGTGTTGACGATGGGAGCCACCTGCCTCATGATGATGAGGAGGATTTTGTCAATTAATTAGAAGAAGCCGCCGCACACACCATCATGTTAGTACCCTAAGGGAGAGGAGGGGATTAAACCCATACATGAAATGGATTTAATCAAGGGAACAAGAACAAAAAAAACAAACAAAACAAACTAAATTCTTATCTTTTCTGTGTTACTCATATTGTTTCATCGTGGCCGAGGGATAATGTCCACCGTTTGATCGTTCTCTGGGAAAGGATGTGACCGCATGGTTTGCAGGCTACCATAACTTTGATGCCTCACCACTGCCAGGGAAAACCTAGCAGACAGTCCTGGAGGTATAGTGCCTAACTAGGGATCCTCAGGTTAGAACGTTAATATATATTTTCTTAATAATCTTTGATGCCAGGGATACCTCGCTGCTCTGTATGACAGCCGCTAAGCCGGATTAGCATTTAAAAATGAGTAACTAATTAGTCTTTATTTGTGGTTTTGTTGGGAATGCGTTAAGGTCTGACGAACGTAACTGCGACCCTGAATTTATAAGTTTTAATGAGTCTCATGTGTCTACCACATGTTTACTAGAGGTTTATAAAACCTAAATTAGCTCAAAAGTACTTATATTGAAGTACCTATATGTAATTATAAAGATATTAATAAATAAAATAAATAGCATGTAAATTTATATATCTAGTTTCCTTTATTATAGGTACTTTCTGTACATCCATCTGGCAGAAAGTAAAAAGATAAAAGATAAAGATAAAAAATTATTTATTCAATTTAGGTCCACACAGAACACTTATGAATGTCAAAATAGGTACATAATATCTACCGCTGGTTCGGAATGTCGATTTCTACTGAGAAGACACGAGCAAGAAACTCAGTAGTTACTCTTTTCAAATATTGATGATGTTACAGAGTTTCAATCGAGAAAAAAAAATACAATTATGAAAGTTAATAGACTACTATGAATAACAACTCAAAATATTTATCAATTAACTTGACCAAGAATCCTTATCATTTAAATAGTCTTGTACACTATAGTAACCTTTCTTCATTAGGCAGGTTTTAATATGAGACTTAAACTTATCCAGTGATAGGTTAATGACATTTTGTGGTAGCTTATTAAATATCTTAATACTTAAGCCAACAAACGAATTACCGATTTTATGAAGTCTGAGGACCGGGACGGCAAGCCTATGTTTATTTCTGGTGTTAAGACTATGACTATCGGACTTTTTTGGAAAAGTGTGCAAGTTCTTACGTACATACATAATGCAGTCGAGGATAAATTGGGAAGCCACGGTTAAAATATTTATTTCTTTAAATATTTCCCTAAGTGAGTCACGTGATCTAAGGCTGTATATAGCGCGGATGGCCCTTTTCTGTAATACAAAAATAGTTTGTATGTCAGCAGCAGACCCCCACAACAGTAGACCATATGACATCACACTGTGGAAATAGCTGAAATAGACCAGTCTTGCCGTTTCGATATCAGTCAGACGCCTAATTTTTCTTACTGCATATGCAGCGGAACTTAGTCTTCCTGCCAATGCAGCAATATGGGGACTCCACTGCAATTTCGCATCTATAGTTATACCGAGAAAAACTGTGGAATTAATGATTTGAATAGATTCATTGTTCATCTTAATACTTGTATCGACCTGCCTTACATTTGGCATGGTGAATTTTACACATGTAGTTTTCTTTGAGTTAAGAAGTAAATTGTTGGTCGTAAACCAGTGCAATACCTGTGAGAGAGTATCATTTACGTCGTCAATTGATTTTTTATATCTATCAACCTCAAAAATCAAGGAAGTGTCGTCAGCAAATAACACTATCTCACATAGATCTTTCGTAAAGTATGGAAGGTCATTTACGTATATTAAGAACAACAAAGGCCCCAATATTGAGCCTTGGGGCACTCCCATTAATAGAGGAGCGCCAGAAGAGTCGATTCCATTAACATTAACCCTTTGAATCCTATCAGACAAATAAGATTGAATCATATCAAGTGCGTTATTCAATACACCGTAATGCCGTAACTTCATCAATAGTGTTTCATGATTAACGCAATCAAATGCTTTCGACAAATCACAGAAAACACCTATTGCATCCTGCTTTTTCTCCCACGCATCAAAAACATGTTTGATAAGAGCCACTCCTGCATCAGTAGTGGATTTTCCTTTAGTAAATCCAAACTGTTTTTCATGCAGTAATTTATTAATATTAAAATGAGATAAAAGTTGAGTGAATATAATTTTTTCGAATATTTTACTGAGTGCTGGCAATATGGATATTGGCCTAAAGTTAGACGGGTCACTCCTTTCTCCAGATTTGAATAAAGGTATGATTTTACTAATTTTCATCTTATTTGGAAATTGACCCTCGTCAACACATTCGTTAAATATTATAGCTAAGTGGGGTGCGATAGAGTGTATTATATTTTTTATTATATCTATCGAAATTCCCCATGCATCCTCAGTCTTTTTAATATTTAAATCTTTTAATGTTTTAAGAATAATCTCTGAGTTTACATGACTAAATCTAAAAGATGTGGTGCACTCATCTACATGCGACTTGATGAGAGAAGCAGCGAGATGCGGGCTCGAATTTAATGTTTTAGTGGTAGTGACTGGAATGTTTGAAAAGAATGACTCAAATGTGCTTGCCACTTCAGAGTCTGTATCAATAGATTTGCCATCAATTTTAAGAGAGAGCTTGCTGTGTTGTGTTTTGTTTTTGCAAGTCTCTTTATTTATAATTTTCCATGTAACTTTACTTTTATTACTAGCTTTCATTATCTTATTTTTAAAGTAATTTGATTTGGCCACTGCGCATACTTTTTTAAATAGCTTTGAATATTTCGTAACATATTCTAATGTCGTTGGGTCATTAGAGTTGGCCTTAATATCATACAATTCAAATAACCTCTTTCTGCTTTTATAAATACCTGTAGTGGCCCAGTCACTGAATTTGGTTTTAGAGGTATTTGTTTTAATGGTTCTTTTGGTAAAGATACCATTAAATTCTTTTTCAACGACATTAAATAATTTATCATAATGTTGGTTTACATTTCCTTCATTATAGGACAATGTAGACAACTTTTGTGAGATAGTTTCTTTAAATCTATTTATACGGTTTTCAGTGATTGGTCTACATACAAAACTATATGAAGAAGGGGCATGACGGTGCTCAAACACAGTCATTTGACCACTATGGTCAGAATTGATAAAATTTATTATGGACTTGTCCATAACTTCACAGTTACAAAATATGTTATCTAAACAAGTAGCTGAGGTGGGTGTGACTCGCGTGGGTTCGTTGAAAAGATGATGTAAATTAAATGATTTAAAGAGATTCAGAAACCTAACAGAGTTCTGTGAGTTATCTAAAATGTTGATATTAAAAATAAATAATAAATAAATAAAATAAAATCTCCACAAACAACTACTTTTTTATTAGATGAACATATTTTGCTCAAAACTTCTTCCATAATGGATTCAAACATGGTAAAATTCCCATTTGGGGGCCTATACACACAGACAATGACATGCCGCTCCAGCTCTGTACACGCTAACTCAATAGTTCGCTCAACTGAGAGTGAGACAATATCTTTACGTTCTTTAAATTTAATTGTATTATTCAATAAAATAATTGACCCGCCTCTGATTGCCAACTTTCTCGTGAACGAACTACTGACGCTATAGTTATCTATATTGATAATTAATTCATGTTGTCTTAACCAGTGTTCTGTAATACATATAATATGGATATTCATTTCATTTAAAAATAACTCTAATTCTAGTTCTTTGCCAGACAAACCCTGGATATTCTGATGTATAAGGTTCAGATGACTAGGGTTTCCTTTTGTTATTGATTTGCTAGAGGATTCCTCTATTGTCTCATATTGTAATTTAAATTACTTGGAATCACTTCCAAACTCTGAGTAACCAGGTTTTTAATATTAAACGCTAACAGAGTAGCTAATTCATTTTTAATTTTATTTGGCAAATAAAAAGTTTTGCCAGTCAGAATAAACTTATTATCAATAAATTTATTTGTGTCAAAAAACACAAACTTGTCACTATGACTATATGTCAAGTTATATAATAATGTATTCAACAAATGAATACTGTTATTTTGGCTAGGAGTGTAGTACCTAGAAAAGGGAAATGCACACAAGATAATATTTTTCACATTAAGCCCTGAAAGGGTTGTGAACCCCTGAATAATATTTCTTTTATTGATATTTGAGGCATTTCCAATCATGAATATGATTATTGTCTCCTTACTTATGTTACAGCTTTTGGCCCTGTCTATCATTTGCTCTAGGGAGGCATCAGGCATACAATAATTGGTCACATTACACACACAGTTTTTATTTAAAAGAGGTCCATAACCAACTCCAATTTTATCTGATAATATTATTACATCATTGGTCAATAATGTTGTTGATGGCAATGGCAATGGCAATATAAAGTTCGATCTATCTTCTTCAGGTTCTTCTTGAAGCTGCGGCTCGTTCCCTACCTGGTGCTGGTCAGAGTGGCCCACCACCAAGTGACAGCTGCACTGATCTATATATTTGTTTGTAGCGAGGATGTGTTCGCTTATTTGAGCCTGGGCAGAGTTGTAATTGCCGGTCATATGTTCCAAAGACCGGTGTAGCCGCGAGATTTCCGCCTGTAGCTCCTGTGTTTCGGTTTCATACCTATACCTACTCTCATCTAACTTTTTACTATATAGTATGTATAACAAACCCTTATCTATAGTAAATAACAGCTTCCTAAATTTTCTGTAGGCTAACTTAGGCTTTTGGTTGAGACCTAGGTATCCAGCCTTACTGTGACACCCTGGTATTATTACAATTCTTTCTGTAAGAAGAACTACTCCTTACAGTGGCGCCCAAATACTGGAATATTTCATAGTATTTATCATGAAATATTGACCAAACGCAATCCCAATTAAACTAATTATGTATCCCAGGTGAAACTTTGTATTTTGTGTACTGACTTATGTGTATAACCCTATTTTAGTGTGTGCAGTGTGCTATATCATATGTTTTATTAAATCAGTTTTATAGGTACATAATATTAATTTATTGTTGAACTTCCAACATTGTTTTATAATGCTTACTTTAAAATATTAATATTTTGTCGTTTTTTAATACACCTTTTGTGTGAGAAATAGTATTGATGGTAAAGTATCACTGAGTTACCTATGAAATATTGTAAGCATAGTTGTATGTTATGTTTAATTAATTAAATAATCTGTTTAAGATTATTTCTTGTTTGGAGTTCAACAATCTGTTTTCCTTTAATTCAGGAAACAATATAAAGACAGGCAAGTTGCCTTGTTGTTTTGATTGGTTATATTCACAGTTATG